>JAIWNE010000001.1:600000-875505 GCA_025331445.1 Blakeslea trispora | reverse complement strand
CTTACAGATTCTGTAACAGGAAGGTTGTTATGCTTGAATCAGAATAAGCTATTTAGCTCGTTATTTGAGTTGTTTACGGGGCTGAGAGGGCAACTACAGTGTGTCGTATGACCATGGCGAGATTGATTGCAAGAAGAACACAATCGATTTTATAGCGATGTCGAAAATCCTATAAAGATGCGAACAAACTGATTCTATTTTGAGAAGGATATTAAAAAGAAAATATAGCCAGTCACCCGAAGAAGGTATTTCATCTTCAGTGTTGGTTTACATTTATGCAGAACCATGGATTTTTTCTGTTCTGTTTTGAGTTTGAACCTTGACCTTGCTTTCTACTGTTGTCAGCCACAGAACATTATCCTTGTAATAACATGATTAGTTGTTGTATACAACTATTTTTATTGGTTGTCTGGCGAAGGAGGATTCGAATAGAAAGGGCCGAGCTCCGCCATGCCAACTTTGTCATCTTCTTCTATCAATTTTAGGATTGAAGGGTTACAATTTTGCTTCAACGAAGTGATTGAACTTGTTGATCTGAACATGTTCTTCTTCAACTGTTCTTCATGTTCTAGTTTCAAAGTCGAAATGCAAGCACAGTCTTCTCAAGTTCAGCCTATCATTCATATAGTCGCTTTCAGTAGACTGTTAATATTGGGCATATTTAAGATCATTACAAACCTTCAAATGCAAATAGAATGCTATGCATTCTGGAATGAATGCTGCTTTTGCTTCGGGGGATGGATTGATTTGCAGACTTCTCTCTTGCCACATCTCAAACAGAGAGAAGCCACTAACAAATCGTATTGCTCCATAGGAACACCTTGTCATCGGCTGCATGCACAAAAAGGACCTTCAGCTTGCTGAAAGTATCAGCACTGGCCAAATGGTATTCATCAGCAATGCCTTTCAGCATTGCCAGAACACCGTATGTGCCTTTATGATGATTGAAGCTATGCTTTGCCCTGTCTTGGCTGCGGAAGTGTGAGGAGGTCTCCAAAAGAGCTACTTCAACTTCTTTAGAGGCAAACATCTTGATGATGATCCCGTCAGCCTTGTAGCAAGCAAATCATTGTTCGATGAGTTTTTCAACAACTTGCCCATTGAGCAACATGTGACTGTCAAGACTTTAAACTCAATGTTATTATCAGTAACAGAGTCAGCAACAGAGAAACAGACAGCACGAAGAAAAGGGTAAAGAAGAAAGTCATTGAAAGTGGCTTCACCATCACATAGGTTTTGCTTGGCAATGTAGATGGTGTGGACTGACTTCAGTATTTCTTCGAGCAAGTTCAAGGTTGGCTCTTCGTCTTGATTGCAAATTGGCAGCTTGCGAATGCTCTTTCTAAACTCCTTTAGATCGTTGCAATCTATGACTTGCTGACATAGTTGATTAGATTCTCAGAAAGGGTGGGGTGTCGTAGCCTCATGTTGACTGACGTGTGCCTTAAATCCTGCGGTTGAGGAAAGGTCTTGGTGAAACGGTTTTGCCACATCTGATCACATTGTGCGACTCAAGACTGTATGGATGCAATCATTTGTGGCGTTGTGCAGAAAGGCTATCCAATCAGCCCACAAGCCATTGATTGGTTGTTTTCGTCTGTTGTATTTTCTTTCTCTCCTTGCTTCATTTCATCTACAGACTCATCTACCAACTCATCTTCCGATTCACTTTCTTCCATTTGTTTAGCAGCTATAGTTGTTTTGAACGATCCGACTGTTATTGTTGGCAAAGATAGCGCCTTGCATGTTTATAGTGATATTATTTTTGGGCTTGGGCGTAAGATTTCATCTCACTTTTAGTAGGCTTTCTCTTCTCTTTGAGCTCCAAAACGTAACGTTTCACATCATCTGGTAATCCTTCAATGCTGCTGATCCATTCAAGATCATGAACATAATCGCTTACGACACAGCTAAAAGCTTTCTCTTGTCATGCTGTTATGAGTTAATTAAAATAGTTATAAATGTCCCATTGAGAGGCAGGATTTTCTGAAAAGAACTTTCTGCTGCCTTGGTGAGAGCCTTCGATATAGTTATTTTTACTGATCTGGTAACATAGGATATAAAATTTGAAACAATGATAAAGTGGTTTAATAATAAAGTCAACTAGTGATAAAGAAGTAACAAAACGCGTATTGATTTTATTTTATTTATTTTAATCAGAGTGCAGGTGCACCTGTGTTACCGAAGGTAAAATTGAAATCCCGCACCTATTGATTTTAGGCGGGGCTGCTGTGTCTGGGGGCTACTCCGCCGGTAATAAGCAATACGATTGGACACTGTTAGCCAATAAAAGTTGTTATTACCGTCGCTCATTTAAGTTTTGCTTAATGGTTTTTGAATGAGTGGGCTCAAACAGAATATTACTAAAAACTATAAAATTTTCTCTCTTCTACCAAAGAAATTCATCAAGAAAATTCCAGTGATTGCAAGCTTGTTGGACTACAAATAAGAAACGAAAGTGAGTAAGATAATCAAGCTAATGAAGTAAGCCTTGTCTCAGAAACGAAGCCAGTAACGCCCTGCAATCCTTACAAGAGCTGGATTTCGTTTAAGGAACATTATTAGAGGAGTCAATGAAAGATATGCTCTCGAGTAACATCGTTCTGTCTAAGCATTTTGAGGACCTTCTGACTTGCTTGACATAATGAAAAAGTCCTTCTGAAAATGGAAAAGTGCCCCATTTATGGAATCAAGTTTGTGATTACAGAGTAATGTGATTATTTGGGTAAAAATCATCAGCAACATACATTTAAAAGGTTTCAATTTTTAAAATCTGAGATGTTTGTCTACCCGAGAGTTAACAAAGAGAACAAAGAATATACAATCTATCATATAAAAGGCCAAAAAAAACTTGTTTCTGTTTTTCTCTTTGTCTCTGTTACTCATCTGTTAGATTCTTCTAATACATCTAATCTCTTATTGCTGGAAGGAGTAAGATATATTTATTCTGACCTTGATATATCTGCCCCACTAATATGCTATGAATAGATCTAATCCCTCTTAGGCAATGTCCTACGCAGGGCTCTACAAGATACATTCTATTTGGGCGGTCGTTATACTCCTGCGCCCAGTTGTTCTGTCAATGTGCAACAACAACCATCTACCATAGCTCCTGGCATGAGGCGTGCATTTGAAATGTCTGTAGAAGAATTCCATGACCTGTTTTATATCGTAGCCCAAGCCAAGCTACGCGATAACATTATCCGTGAAAAAAACAAAAAGAAGCCAAACTACTCTGCTCTCAAAGCCAAAACTCTTGCTGGTCAAATTCCAAGAGGACTGTATGCTGATATGGATAAACATGCTAACCTCGGTTTGCGAGAATCTGCAAACAGATTTCAAAATGATAATTCAGTGTCTCGAGCAATTGATTTTGGAGAAGATATGTCAACAAAAATTTTGATGTCGTCCAAGAGTCTGTAAGCAATCCTACTACTGAAGCAACTAGCTCTACTCAAGCCATTGAACCTTCTTCAGAAGAGCTCCCTACCGAACCTGCTTCCTTTGTTGTTACCGGAAGAATATTTTGAAGTCTGTACTGCGTATTTTCCCCTCGTTGATACGAGATGATCTTACACCTGAAGTTAGACAACTCTTTGATACTAAGCTTGCTGAACTACTGCCTCAGACCTCCAACTTTATCAGTGACTTTCAAACAATCATGTTTATGATAATGTCCTGTTTCCGAAGCCATACTTTTGCTGTTCGCAATGGAAAATCAGTATTTGATAGATCAAATGGCTTTTCAAATACAAAGCATCTTCCCAAGTAACTTTCAGCTACAAGATACCTTGATTTTTTCTGCCTCTCCATATGCTTCCAACTTTCTTGCCTCTCCTGATGCTAATGACATTCCTTTTCTCTTCACTGACCGACATATTCATTTTTTGAAGTCTGGTTTTTATGGTGTTCGTGGCTTGCAAACAAAGACCAAAACAGATTATCCTTTGAGAACCCTGTTAATGGAAGCCATCTCTGACTCAGTCAGCCAATTCATCCAACCAAAAAACACTCTTCATATGGCCTGCTATGAGTCTGCACTGACTAACTATATTACCAATTTATCTGTCATGTGGGGTGATAACAAGATGATCAACATTCTTCTAGACAAGCTTTTGTTAGTGTTGCTACGTATTCATTTGGCTCCTACAAGAGAAAAAAAGCATCAAGAATATATCAAGTCTATGAAAAATGCCTCTAAAGAAAGAAAAGACGAAGCTGCAAAAGAAGTAAGACAGAAGCAGGTCATCCTACCAACTGGTTTCCACTGCTCCATCAAAGCAGAAGAAGGTTAATAGTCCGCAAAGAACGTTACCGGCTTGCAAAATACAGACAAAAATCAAAAAGCTCATCATCTGCGTATATGAAGCAAAAATGGGAAGCTCGAGCCCAAAAAAGTGAGAAACGTATCGCAACATACACAAAAGCTCTGGAAACTAAGGTATGTATGTCTACAATCAACGGGAAATCAGTCACTCATCTATGTCTATTATACCATTTTCAATAGGAACCCAAAACTACTTCTGCCAAGAGAAAACAACCTTCTGAGCCTGATGTCGCCGAAGGTTCTGAGCGTCCAAGAAAGATCCCTGCTATCCAACATCCCTCTACTGCTTCTGCTGAGGCTGGTCCCAGTATGCTACATACTAGTCGCATGGAGTTAGATATTCCCACACAGCCATACGAAGGAAAAGGGAAAGCACCAATGAATCCCCAAAGCGATCCGAAACCTGTTACTTTCCAACCACCCATGACAGAAGAGACACGCACTATTCCGCCTGCTACACCAGAAGACTACGCAAGCATGGATGAAAATGATGTTGTCGAAGAAGAGGATGCTATAAAAGATGCTGATGATGATGCTCCTAGACACAGGTTGAATGGCTTAAAAGGCTTTATCAAGAGCTTGCTGTTGCGTGATGAAGATTTGCCTAACGAACAAGACTTGACAGGTCTGTGCTCTGACTTGAATGAGAAGGAAGCAGAAGTGTGTTTGCTTATACTACGACGCTTAAAACCTTACATCCCTTCAAAGAAAAACTACTCTCATATTGGCTACCAGCTACCTTTTGTAATTCTTGCGAACGATTTGCTGCGCTGTGCTGGCTATGCTAAGTTCTGTCGTAAAATCTGCCCAATGCCTATTGCAACTCAAAAGTCCTTTAGACTGGATACACCTTCGTTATTCAAGACATTCTGCGAGCATGGTGACAACAAAATGACATTTTTTGGCTATGACAACAGAGTCATTAGGGGCCCTTTGGAATACATCAATCATAAGGATGCTGTCTTCAATGCTTTTTTCAAGATTGATAGAATACAACAGTTGTGCAGACGTCGTAAATTGGTTTTTGCTCATCATCTTCATTTGCTGCCTGGTGGAAAGTATGTCAGAATCCTTGGTATGAAAGAGAAAGCGCCCATGAAGCAGACTGCTGATGTAACAGGCCAGAAGCGTCAATACAACATTCCTGAATCGACTTGGCAAGATATACTCAGTGAGCGCGAAAAAGACAATGAAACTTTGAGACCAGAGATTGATGAACTCTTGGGGAACACCAACCGTTTGTCAAAGCAGCTGAAAAACAGATTTAAAGAATTCAGCAATCAAGATTTTAGTTTGCAGATCAAAACCGCCAAGCAAGGCTGGAAAAACCCACTTAATCTTGAACCTGAAGTTGCTGTTGTGCAGGGTAGTGATTCTGAAGAAGAGGCAGGTGTATGTTGTCCTCAAATTGGTGAATGTATGACTGGTGTTCAGAGACAAATTGCAGACATTGTCAGAACTATACAAGCTCATATCCGACGTCCGCATGCCAATAATGATGAAGAGTTGATTACTGCTGCTAGAAATGAGATCAAGGTGTACATTGATGGGTTGAAGGCTGATAGAAGTAGGTTGTTTCTGGCTATTCAACAAGTCAAGTCTGAACTGGCAGACCAGCGATACCAGCTGTATATCCGCAGAAGAGCATTAAATTTGACAAAAAGAGATCAAAAAGCGCCCAGACAGACCAGAGAACTGCAGCAGATTACGGGCCAGCCTACGATTGCTAAAGCTGAAGATATGCAACTGATGGGTGACGCTGATACTATTGCTAAAAATTTCACCTTCTCCGGCACAGACAATGGTGTTGTCAAAATGACTGAATCAGTGCCCGTTTCTATTCAAAGATACACTTACCATCTGAAGCTCTACAACAGGTTTTCTGCTTTGACTACTACTGAAGAACAAGAAGAAGAATTTCAGCCTTTGCCGTCGTCCACTGTCATCAACGCTGAAGACATTGACTTTGGAAGCCAAAACTTGAACTACAGACACAAGCTTGCTGCTAAAAAGGCAAATGATGTGAATTTGATTCAAGCTGAGAAGGTGTTGTCCGAAAAAAGTTTATCCAATGCAAGTTCCGTAGAAGCAATCCAGACAAACTATCATTTTTTGCAAGCCAATAGACAGACAGTCAGGAACTTTTATGATTCTCCACAAAGATCTAAACAGGCCATGAAGCAGGAATACTTTACCAAAAAAATCAAGGACCGCCTTTGCTCTCGCGAAAGGGAATTCACGAATCCTAAACCGAAAAAGAAAGATGTCAAGAAGAAAGGAAAAGAAATACAAAGAAAGAACCTGTTGATGATGATTGGTGATCGTGGCTTTGGGATAGGTTCCAGAATTAGAGGACATCTTAGATATGGTGGTATTTGGAAACAAGATCGGCATGCAAGGTATACGACTGTCTGTATAACAAACGAAAACTATACTTCCCAGACTTGTGTGTATTGCTTCAACAAGCTCACTCATGCAAGATCGCGCATTATCAAACAAGACAAAATAACTTATAGAGAAATCAAAGGTACCTTTATCTGCTATAATTCCAAGTGCCCTTCTGCTCGTCACGGTCGTAACACAACCTCCAGAGATAAAGTGTCTGCCCTTGCTATTGCCATCTCCGGAATGACAACTTTGCTCTTCCAAGAAACTCTCCCTGTATTTTCAAGAACCATCAGTCACTCCAACACTGAACTGCACAACAAAACAGCATCCTTCTGTACAAGAAGCGGTGTATTGGCTGCACGCGAAGCGTGATAAGCAAGGTTGTAAGTGTTACACAAACTCTAATTGCTTTAAATTGCTAAACCTTCTCTCCCCCCCAGACATGACAGCCTTGCCTTTGAATTTAAAAAAATCAAAGTACACTAATATTGACATTCCCGTAGAGAAAAGACAGAAGATACAGTGAGGTTCAACCTCAATTCCTTCCTTTCTTGATATGAAAAGATTCTAAATCATAAATACAAAATAAAATGAATTATGAGCCAGCTTTACTTTAAAAGTTGCAACAAGAACAATGCGTAATATATTTGACATTTATTAAATGTTACAAACAAAAAAAAAAGCACGGCTCTGAAAATCTTCTTGTTGTATCTGATGTCCGAACAAAGAGCAATAAAGGTTTCAACATTTTGTTTTGTTTCAAATAAACAATGTCACAGACTAACGTATACAAGAGAGAGAGAAAAAGAGAGAGAGAGAGAGAGAGAGAGAGAGAGAGAGAGAGAGAGAGAGAGAGAGAGAGAGAGAGAGAGAGAGAGAGAGAGAGAGAGAGAGAGAGAGAGAGAGAGAGAGAGAGAGAGAGAGAGAGAGAGAGAGAGAGATTCGAAGTTGATTGGAATTTGCACATCTTGACATCTTATGGGGTCATACTGAGAGGGTCAATGGTGTAGAAGTGATAGCGTTTCAACTTCTTGGGATGAGCAGGTCCGTTCTTGCAACGATATGCCTTCACGACAATAATCACATGCTCTCAATCGAGTTCAAGTCAGGATCTTCAAAAAAAGCTTGGAAATTATTTGCATGAATCAGCTCAAAGATCAAAGCTTATTTCGTGTGGCTCTTTGATAAAGGTAGCATCGAAGCTCATACTTCAATGGCTATATTGTAATTGTTGACAAACAAGCGGGACGGACTAATTGCGTTCAGATAAGTTTGGTCCAATTACTCTCTCCTTATTCCAAAGAATAGCTATTATGAATTATATGTTTTTTTTGCAACCAAATGAACAGTCGACCAAACAAGCTGAGGTCTCAGACAATCCAGAGAAATATAACTTTGGTGCTAGCAGTGATTTCACACGAGTTGATTATCAGATAGACGTTTTGTACGGAATTTGAAAAATCGATAGATATGTCAAGTAACAAAACTTCATCTTTTCTTTTTTTTTTTTAAAAACTTTTAGCTGCATCAGAATGAACTTCTTGAAAGCAACTGGCCATTCAGCACGTTTTGTTCAAAGAAGAGGACTCAACCTCAAGTCACAATTAGCAAAGAACAACTTCAAGTTAGTTCAGCGCCCTTATTCAACCCCCTCCGCTAGCCAAGCATCTCAAGAGGGCAGCAGCGTACCTTGGGCTATTGGTTCCCTTCTCGTCTTTGGTCCCTTGCTCTTCAAGCTAACTTCCCCTCCTCCCCCCAAGAAGAAGGTCAAGGAGTTTGTGGAAGAACATGTTCCTGCCCCTGTAGCAAAGGTGGTTGTTGGTACTGATAGTGAAGACGAAAAGAAAGAAACTCCTGTCCAACAAATTCAAAAACCCTATGTCCTTGTCGGCGCTGGTACCGCTTCTTTTGCTGCTGCTCAAGCTATCAAGGAAAAAGATCCCGAAGCCAATGTAAGATAGGAGGTACAGAGTATTCACCAGTAAATTCACACTTCTGTCTATTTGACAGGTTATCATCATCGGCGAAGAAGATTATGCACCTTATATGAGGTATGTCAAATCACATAGAACATTAAGAGATCAGTATGCTAAAACATTATTATAAGACCACCTTTGTCAAAGGAGCTTTGGTTCTCTGAAGACCCTAACGTTACTCAAACCTTGAACTTTAAAGATGTAAGTTTACATATGGCGACCGAGAAATAGATTCCACTAAACACCTTAAGAAATTATCCTCTTTTAAAAACAGTGGTCAGGTACCGAAAGAAAGTAAGTTGTTTTCGTCAAAAAAAAAAGAACAATGTAATAATAATAAACTATGGTTTTTCCTCTCTAGTGTCATTTACCAAGATGTTGCTGATTACGAAGTGATTGAAGACGCTTCCGGCTCTGACAAGGTCACAAAGAATATCAAGTTGTTACTACGAAAGACTGTCACCAAATTAAATGTCGAAGATCACAGTGTTACATTGAACGACGGTAGCATCATTTATTACAACAAGGTCTTGTTGGCTACTGGTGGTAAACCTAAGAAATTACCTAATCAACCCGAAAGCAAGAACATTACTACTTTCAGAAGTATTCGCGACTTCCAAAAGTTGGATAAGGTTGCCAAGGATGGTGCTCATGTTGCTGTCATTGGTGGTGGTTTCCTCGGATCTGAGCTCGCTGTTGCCCTTGCTCATCGCTGTAAGTTTGTGATTTCTTTTATATCCAAAGAACAGCAATTCATTGTATTTTGGTTCTATTTTAGCTGGTAAAGAAAACCTCAAGGTGACTCAAGTATTCCCTGAAGGTAAGCTTCCTTGATAGTTAAAAACATGACTGGATCAGCATAAGGATTAAAATGGGGATAAATATAGATGGCAATATGGCCAATGTATTCCCTGGTTATTTGACTAAATGGACAACTAGTCGTGTCCGTAAATGTAAGTGCCTATCTTTCTTACTTGAATAGAACACAGCTTACTTATACACGGCCTTTCTCTCTCTCTCTCTCTCTCTCTTTTCCCTTGATAGTGGGTGTGGATGTTAAGGAAAAGAGCACTGTACAATCCATTTCCACTGATGATGAATCTGGAAAGACTGTTCTTGCTTTAGCTAATGGTGAGTCTTTGGCTGTTGATCATGTGATTGTGGCCATTGGTATTGAGCCCTGTGTTGATTTGGCTCGCGAGGCTGGATTGGAGATTGATGAAAAACGTGCTGGTGTGGTTGTGAATGCCGAACTTGAGGCTCGTAGTGATGTGTATGCTGCTGGTGATATGGTTTCATTCCATGATGTTCAATTGGGTCGTCGCCGTATTGAGCATCATGACCATGCTGTCTTGAGTGGTCGACATGCAGCTGAAAACATGGTAAGCAACAACGCGCGTGCTTATGATCATCAATCCATGTTCTGGTCTGACTTGGGTCCTGAAATTGGTTATGAAGCTGTTGGCTTGATTGACGCTCAACTGTCTACTGTTAGTGTTTGGGCCAAGGCTACAGCTCAAGATACACCTGCTGCTGCTGCTGCTTCTGAAGCTGATAGTCCTCGGGCTGCTCTTGGAGAGGACAAGGCAGTCAGTGCACCTGTCACAGAAGCTGTCAAGGCCAAGTCAAATCCCTTCCAAGATGAAAAGTTCGGCAAAGGTCTTGTCTTCTATGTTCGGGATCAAAAGATTGTTGGTCTTGTCTTGTTCAACGTCTTTGGTAAAGTCCAAGAAGCCAGAGACATTATCAACAACGGTTACAGCTCCGACAAGATTGACAGCTTGTTGAAGAAGTTCGACCTTCATTCCAAGGATCATTAAGTGTGTATCACCTTATTGTATTAGAATCAAATGTATTAGTCCTTCCTCGCTTTTAAGTCTATTTTATTTTTGTAAAAGTTTCATTGTAATCAACAGTAAAAAAAAAAATACTAGAACGTCTTTTTTTTTATTCCGGTGGTTGCTACACCCTATAAATGGCTATATATCTAAAAAGAAAAAAAGAGAGATAGTGTTACATTTTGTTATGAGCCTGTAAGGTTACACACGCTCGGATAAATTAGAAGTGTTCGCACACCCCAAATCACACCATCAGAATTATACAATTTATATTCCGCCTCTCTCAGACTAGCACTGTTAGTGTATGGACTAACAGCTAATAGTAATCCTCAATTAACAACACAGTATAAAAGACCTTGATGTTAAGATATTTATATCTCTTTATCTCTTATAATATCTTAATATCACAGGTAAACTTCAGTCACATAATATCAGTAATAAAAGATCTCTTATAATATCTTAATATCACAGTTTGAGAATACTCTTGAGTAGTCTAGTCTGATCTTGCAAACCTTGAGTTACTACTGAATCAAACCCCGTTACCTCAAGCTCATTTTAATTTATGTAATTGCTGATCGATTTAACATATCATTGCGTATTTCCATTTTGTGAATTTACCCTAAGAAAAAAAAAGACAGTTGGATCTACTTGTGCTGAAGGTGATCTGCAAGTGAGTAAATTTGGCTTTAACCTCTTGCCGAAAACCTTCCCACACTTTATTTCTTTTAGTGTTAGTAGCGCTTGAGCATGGTTTCTGAATTAAAATAAGGGGGTTTGAGTAGATCTCATTCGCTTGATTCTTATTGGAAATCAAAACTTTGCCTAAATACACTGTCAAATCATTTTGAGCAATTTAATCCACGCTTGTAGTTTAAATAGATCGACTTGCATCACATGTGTACTATGTTGGAAATGGCCCAATAAGCAAGCCATGTGTGATCATGCCTATGTATATCAAAAGGCTATCTTCTGATATATCTGGTCTAGAAAACAAAGAAAGAGAAAGAAGGGGCGGGTAACTGTCGTTGCTTCGTCTTCTTCTCTCTCTATATACTTTTTTCTCTTTTGTTGTCATGACTACTATACCTGATAAAGCATCTATAAATACACCGAAAAACAACATCAAACCGTTAAATGAAAAAGTGCCATTTGAGGGCCTACCGCCCATTCAACTACCAGCGCCTGTGGTTCATTATTACATTGCACCTACTATGCCACCATCACCTATGGAGTACCATCCATCTTCATGGCCATCCTCTATGCCTTTACCATCACAACCACTACAAGCTACATCCAAGAAATCAACGCATAAGAGTAATAGTAATAGAAAGTCAACACATAGTGCAGTTGAAAAGAGAAGAAGAGAAAGGATGAATGACAAGATAGAAAAGCTAAAGACACTGATACCTTCATGTACAGCACAATTTCCTACAACAGTACAACAGCCCATTCATAAACTAAGTGTGTTGCAGGCTGCTATTGATTACATACAAGAGCTACATCATCAATTAGAAAAAACGCTACCACAAGATGACCCTGTCATCAAAGATATATCAACTGTTGTTATGTATCAGAAAAAGAAGCAAGATCAGACCAAGAGTTAACTATTGTGCTTTCTCTTATTTTTGGTGATGACTGTAATAAAGAATATAGTCAGCAGAAATGGTTGAGCTATTTATTTTCTATTATTATTGTTGTTTTGCGTAAGCTCTCAACATTTCATAGCTGAGCTTAACTTTCGATACGCAGTATAGTAAGATAGAAAGAAAGAGAGAGAAAACACTCACTTTTATGTTATCTTTGTTTGGATAAATACAGTCAATTCTTGAGGATATCAAGTACTGTGTATTTGATTCATATCAAATTATTTCTTCTTTTGCATGTCTATGCTCCAGCGATGGTCAACGTACTCAATTGGAATCATCATAAAAGTAATGATCTAGTCCAGACATTTATCAAAACTAGTCTCATTTATAATGTGTAAAAATTCCCAAAAAACATAAGAAAGGTCAGTTTCGTGCTGCTATGCAATAGTCTGTTTGAAGAATGTGTAACGTAAAAGCAAACTCCAGATTTCAGTGCTTTTAATTTTCTTTTTTTTTTTTTCTTTAGAAAATGCCAACTGAAGAGGAAGCGAGAAAAGCAAAACTTGCTGCTGCCAAAAAGAGAGTGAGTGTTTTTCACTTCACTCATGCTCAAGACTAATAAGTATGTGCTTTAATTGATAGTTGAAAAAGTTTCAGGACAAAAAAGTCGAGCTTGGAGCTCAAGACGCGCCAAGCCCACCTCCTGCTACA
This sequence comes from Blakeslea trispora, assembly GCA_025331445.1. Taxonomy (NCBI): domain Eukaryota; kingdom Fungi; phylum Mucoromycota; class Mucoromycetes; order Mucorales; family Choanephoraceae; genus Blakeslea; species Blakeslea trispora. Next base: position 862,679 of record JAIWNE010000001.1, on the reverse strand, counting down.
ACGACAACAGCAAGCCCAACTGATAACTCAGAACCAGATGTGATGACTGAAAATGAGGACACTAAGGTGATGGAGACAGAAGACCTGCAAACTAATGCAACTGAGCAAATAAAAGAACTATCGAATCAAATAGAGCAACTCGAAAATGAAAAGAAAGATATGGTAAACAGACCGCTCTTTTTTTTTTCTCTGTTTGGCATATTGTAATGAATATTAACCTTCAGTTCATGTTTTTTTGTTTTTTTGCACAATAGCTAGAAGCCCACAAAAAGGAGCTTTTGGAACAATCGAATCAAATCGAATCAGCCAAAAATCAATTACTGTCTTCTCAAGCAAACAGGGATGAACTTCAGAAACAGATAAAGGATTTGACTACAAAGCACCAACAAGCACTCGATAATCACCTAGCAGAGCTTGAAAAACTCGAGAAAGAGATGACAGATACCAAAGACAAATCTCAGACACATCAAAGCAAATGTGATGAGCTTCAATCCAATGTGGATCAACTTCAGCTGTCAGTCAAAGAGTTGGAGTCTACGAAGACGTCGCTCGAAAAAGATGTCGTTTCACACAAAGAAGAATTAAAAGCACTTTATGAACAAGTGGAGACATCAAAAGTGAATCATGAAAAGGAGACCAGTGAACATGTTGCCTCTAAAGATAAATTGAATCAATTGAGACAGGAGCTTACTGAAAAAGAATCTTTTATTCAGCAACAAAAACAACGTCTTGATGATTTACAGCAAGAATTGGAAACAAAGAGCAGTGAGATCAATAGCCTGACTCAATCAAAGGAAGAAACTGACAAGCAAATATCTCAGCTTGAATCGCAGCTGAAGGACAAAACAGCCAAGTTGTCTCAACTTCAAAATCACATGTCTGATCTAGAGAAAGAAAAGGAAGAGCAGCAGAAAAAGATTGATGCACTGGAAGCTGACTTTTCTAGCGAACGAGAACAATTAAAGCAGCAACTAGAGTCTCTCTTGAAGGAAAAAGAGAAAACAGAGAAGGATTATCAAGATCACTTGGGACATCTTCAGTCTGAAAGAGAATCTGATCTTGAAAAGATAAAGGCATTGCAAGATCAATACAGTCAACTAGAAAAGGAACTTGAAGACACAAAATTAAACGTGTCGTCATGGGAAGACAAATGCCATGATTCGGAACAGCAAAAGCAAAAACTTGAGGAAGAATTAAAGCACAAGCATGCTGCATTGGAAGACAAAGATCATGCTCTTGAAGAAAAGAATACCGTCATCAAAGAAAAAGATACCGAACTTGAACAAAAAGACAGTCTACTGAAAGAAAAAGACAGCGAGATTGAAAAGTTATATGAGCAAACAAACGAAAAGGATGCTATGCTCAAGGAAAAAGATGACGAGATCGAACTAAAGAAAGCTGCTATCAAGGAGAAGAACGCTACGATTGAAGAAAACAAGGCTGGACTAAAAGAAAAGGAAGATAGACTCAAGGAAAAAGATATTGCTATCAAGATGAAAGAAGCTGCCATTAAAGAAAAAGATAACACAATCAAGGAGAAAAATGCCATGATAAAAGAAAGCAAAGCTACACTTAAAGAGAAAGACGATACAATTGAAACACTAAACAAGCAAATGAATGAAAAGGATGCAGCACTAAAGGAAAAGGAAGGCAAAGTAAAAGAACAAGACATTGCTATCAAGATGAAAGAAGCTGCTATCAAAGAGAAGGTCGCCACAATCAAGGAAAAGGATGCAGCACTTAAACAAAAAGAAGATACTATTGAAAATCAGAGCAAGCAGCTGAGCGAAAAAGATACTATGGTTAAAGAGAAAGAAGCTACGATTAAGGAAAAGGATACAGCGCTAAAAGAAAAAGAAGCTGCTATCAAGGAGAAGGATACATCGTTAAAAGAAAAAGAAGATACTATTGAAAATCAGAGCAAGCAGCTGAGCGAAAAAGATACTGTGATTAAAGAGAAAGAAGCTACAATCAAGGAAAAGGACACAACACTAAAAGAGAAAGACGATGTCATTGACAAGCTGAATAAGCAGCTAAGCGAAAAAGATGCACAACTTCAAGAAAAAGACAATGCCTTCAAAGAAAAAGAGACCTTGGCCAAAAAGAAAGAAAGCACTATTGAAAAGCTAAAGAAGCAATTGAATGAAAAGGAAGCTGCTATCAAAGAGAAAGATACTGCATTAAAAGAGAAGGCAGCTGCTTTAGATTCTTGTCAGAATAAGTTGGAAAAGCTTGAAAAAGCCGTGCCCCAATTAAAACAAGAAATCGAAAACCACAAGGCTACAAAGCAACAACTTATTCAAGGGGAGTCTGATTGCAACGAACTCAATCTCAAATTGGATAAATTAGAGCACCTAAAGAAAGATATGGAAAGTCAGTTAAGCACAAAGGCAGCTGAATTAGACAGAATCCGATCAGACTTGGAAGCGCGTGAAGAAGAAATTGCTAGAAGTACAGGCGCTCTAGATCAGTTCAAACAACAACAAGAAAGGCATTCACAAGAGATTGAGTTGTTGAAGTCGGAATCTGAAGAAAGACTCAAAAACGAGCAAGCAGAAGCAGAGGAGCTCCGAGAACAATTGAAATTGGCCCATCAAGAACTTGCTCAATCTAAATCAGACATCGAGAATACTTTGGCTATAAAGAAAGATGAGTTTAAGCAAAAAGCATCCGAAATTGAAACATTGCAAAACACAATCAGTCAATTGAAATCAAAAGTAAACGAAAATGAGACCATGTTTTCTGAAAAAGAACAAGCAATCCAAGCAGCCAATGAAGAGAAGCAGGCACTAAATACTCAAATTGAGCAGCAACTGAAACAGCTTAACGACCTTCGCTCTTTGTTAGACCAGCATGAAGAAGAGTCAAGCAAGAGTCAAAAGGAAATGAAGAGCCAAAGGGCCTTACTGGAAGAAGCTAAAACAAAAAACACAACTGTTTCGGAAGAGAACGCTCGATTAATGTCTGAACTCAACAACCTAAAAGAGACACATGAGGCTCAGATGAAAGAGCAGGAACAGCATGCGAGAGTTGACTTAACAGCTCAAGAAGAAAAGACAAGTCAATTAAACAAACGCATAAAGGAGCTTGAAGATCGCTTGCAAGAACAAGCAGATGAACTCGAAAAGGCGAACGCAGTTGAGGTTTCTGACTCGACAGAAGATATCAAACAACTCCAAGCAAGTGTAGAGCATTTGCAAGGAAATATTGCTGAACGAGAAAAGGAAAACAAAAAAATTAGAGGCCAGCTCAAGCTAATAAAAAATCAGCACAATGTGCAAGTCAAGGGAATGGAAGACACTTTGAGAGAAAAAGAAACCGAGTTAGAAGCTTGTCGTCAAAAGCTAGCAACAGCAGAGGCAAATCAACCCAACCAATCTACAGGAGACCGAAAAGCTGAAACTCAAATCCATGATCTAAAGCGACAGTTACAGATGCGTGACCAAACTATAGAAAGGTTGAATCAGCAAGTCAACCAACTTGGTACGGCACAAACAGATATCGCAAATCTTCGTACAAACTTGGAAGAAAAGCAGAAGCACATAGCTGAATTGGAGAAATTGAGACAGTATGCTGAAGAAGATCAATTCGACAGAGATACTACAGAAAGCCAGCAGAAAATCACAGATTTGCGTCAACGCATTCGCGAGCTAGAGGCTCAAGTAGCTGAGACACCTGATACAGCTGAACTAGAAAGTCGTCTAGAACGACAATATGAAGCCTTCAACACACTAAGAAGTGAGATCTCACTTCAGCGCCAACGCCAGTTTGAGTCAGAGTCAAGACTTGAGAAGGATAAAAGAGACTTAGAGATGACACTTCAAAGGTTAAAAGCTGAATATGAAGAGCATTTGGAACAGATGTGGAAGCAGTATCAAGAAACGAGGAAGCATCATGAGGATGATTTGACCTTGGGCCGCTCTGCTCTTGATGCTGCTCAAGTCAAATTGATGATGAATGGATATAGTCCAGTAAGTGAGCAAGGCTTCCAATGGACAAATGATGATGAGGAAGAAGGCAATGAGACAGCAGATGAAGATGTTGATTCGCACAAGCAGCATGTACCTGCTGTAGGTAAACTGCCCCCATTACAAAAGCCTGCTTTCTTTGAATTCATGGAGGTACCTCGTTGCTCTGCTTGTCATGCTGAAGTATTTGACATTTAATTGTATACTATATTCAATAAAATGATAATAGTTCTAATTCTTTTTAAAATGGTGCATTTATTCTGATATTATTGTTAAATCAAGAAAACATTCATCTAACTATCTACTCTTTTTCACAAACACACTTCCCTACTCAACAATACCACTGTGCTAATTCAAGATGGGTTGTCAAATAAAAAATGAGGATGAACAAAAAGAATAGAATGTTTGTAACGATCTTCAGCCAGTGTGAATACAACTTTCATAGATTTGATCAAGAAACGAAAGATAATACTGTCATCACAAGATCCAAACTTCTAGGCTTCTTTTTGTCCCATCCTCTGACAGCATTCTGAATCCATCGAGCACAAGTATTGACATTCGAAAAAGAAAGTGATCAAGAAACAAAAAAACAATGTTTTTATGTACTTTTAAATGACAAAAACTTGAAAAAGATATAGCCTTTTCGAGATCCTTGAGCATCATTGATCCAGATGGAAACCAATTTAAGCAACCATAGCAGAAGCAGTGGCAGATTCACTATTAGAAAGAAAAAAAGATGGGTTAAGGAGGACAGTTACCGAGCCTGTTTCTTGAAAGAAACATTAACGACTCTGACATAATGTCCAATATAGGCAAGTAATAAAAAATTTGTCCCTGTAAGCCACACACACACACACACACACACTTTCTCTCTCAAAAGAAAAGGGTTAGTTAATTCAAAAAGGATACTATTTCCAGGTGGGAGGGAGTTGACCAACAGTCTTGTAGTAACGAGCGAGACGGTGGATACGAGATTCGATAAGAATCAAACGGTACTTGGAGTCCTTGTCCTTTCTGTTACGTTCCAAGTGCTTGCGGACGGAAACAGCCTTCTTGATAAGGTGGTACAAGTCTTCAGGGACTTCGGGAGCAAGACCGTTGGACTTGAGGATACGGAGAACCTTGTTACCAGTGATGGACTTGACTTGAGGGATACCGTTGGAGTCACGGAGGATGACACCAATTTGAGCGGGAGAAAGACCCTTCTTGGCGTGCTTGCAGATCATGTCAACAACTTCATCAGAAGTGGTCTTGACCCAAGAAGCAGGAGAGCGACGGTAGGGGAGGGCACTACCAGAGATACCCTTACCAGAAGTATACATACGACCCATTTTGACTAATTAAAGATCTCGAAATAAAGATTGGGAGAAAGAGAAAGAAAAAATTTATTTGCCTACTTTCACTTGTCCTTTATTGTCTAAAAATTTTTTCTATGGCAGCTTACTTTTAAAAAGTGGCTTAGACGACTGCTAATCGTCGCAGTTTTATGCTGCGTTTCATCCATTTCAAAATTAATGCTGGATTTAACTTGTCATTTAGATTTTTTTTTTCTTCTGTATCTGTAAAACATGTCTTCTTTAAAGCAGCAATTAAAGAAGATTGGTACTGTCGACTTACGTAATGTAAGCGAAGTATCAAGAAAGACTCGGGCTTCTTTCTTATTCAGTGCTCGTGAAGCTGCCGATCAAGACTTGGAAACTATTTACTCGATCGCTTACAATGGTATTATGGAACTTGTCATTCTCGACGAGAAGTTTTCAGTTTTCGAAAAGACGTTGTTTTCTGAATCCATGAAGTCTGTTGACCGAGTTCTTCAAGTAAGTTATTACAGGCTGAAAGTCAAATAATATAAAGGAAGCAATTGTACTTATTAGTTTTTACAAATAGTCAAAAGAGGAAAACGAAAAGTTGGATGCTAGTATCAATTCTTTCTTGTCTCAACTTTCTCCTTATTTCTTGTTGAAGCCCTCTGGCAAGGTGCTGGAATACCTGATTCGCCGCTTCCGTATTCAAGACTTCAATATTGAGTCAATCATTAAGTGTATCTTGCCCTATCATGAAACCAAGTCTTTTGTGAAAATGGTATCTATTCTAACTATTGAGTAAGTTCTTCTTCCTTGCTTTAAAAAAATGTACTCGCATAGAACAGCTTGGTTTTTAACAAGAGTTCTTTATATTGTAGTGACAAATCACCTTGGGAGTTCTTGAATCCAATCAAAAAGAGCATGTTACCACTCGAGCGCTCTTTGTTGGTTAAGAAGATGACAAAGAACAGATATGTCTTTGATTTCATCTGCAAATCTGTCACACGATCATTAGTTCCTTTCCAAACACTCTACTCTTTCTATGCTGCACTTTTGATTGATCTCATCAAACATACTCCCTCCGTCAATTCCGACATGACCATTGCAATGACTCCCCATTTGATTGATGGCTTGAAAGCCAAAAAGCAGCCTGAATTGCAATTGGCAACCTATATGATTCTTTCTCAACTTTCTTCAAAAGCCAATTTCAGCAAAGAAGGTGTAGAGACTTTGATCGATACCATGTTGAGAAACTACAAAAAGTCTTACTTTGGATACTGCCTTTTAACTACAGTTCACCTTTGTCAATCTCAAGAGAGTTTTGAATCCGTTTCTGATGCTGCTATCAAAGCCATGTTCAAGCACTCTCGATTTGAACAAACAGTTTTGGAAATTGCTGAAAAGTATGCAACAGAGCGTTTCTTTAGTTGCTTCATGCATCAAATCAGTCAACACGCCAAACATGCTCAACTTTTGGAAACACTTGTCTTAAAGGGATATCTCTCCAGTGAAAACGTCTCATTGTTGTGTCAATGTATCATGGATAATTATCTTGCTCAAGAAGACAAGGAACATAAAGAGGAGCTTGTTATTCAATATCAATCTCTTTTGGCCATGATTTCTCAGCGCTATGTCGAAGAGTTAGATGTTGTCTTGGAAAACAAGCTGAACTCATTAAAGGATGATAACAAGTTGAACAAGGAGCTTTATGAGTTCACCACTTCTGCCTTCAAGGGTACTCGTCACGAAATGATTGAAGAAGCCAACACTACCCTTTACTTGTGCCTCAACAGCCCTGCTACTACAAACCGTCTTTTGGCTATCAAAAAGTTGGTTGCTATCATTAGCGACCAGTCTAACCCTTTGGCTCAAACCCCGGATATTTTTGAGTCTTCTTTGGCCGGCTGTTTGGATCAGTTCAACGCTTTGTTTAACTATGCAGTTGAAGAAGTACCTAACCATTTGTTGAATTATGTCTCATCTGAAAAGATCATTGGCTCTTTCGATCAACTCTTATCTGAGCGTGGTGCTTACAACTCCAAGGATGCTGTCACCATCATCAAGTTTTTGTTGTCTGATTTTATCAAGAAACATCCTGACCAAGAAGTTGAGGTAGCTCGTATCCTTTCCGTTTTTGTTTTTGCTGCTTCCAGCAATAACTTGACCAACCTGTTGAAGCGTATGGGTTCTATCTCTCTTAAGAACAGCCCTATTGTTTCCTCTATGATCGACAATCTCAAGTCAGCTGCCAAGTCTGAAGACAAATTTGAGGTTGCCACTAAATTTATTCGCTTGCAAGCCGATTTAATAAAACAAAACAAAAAGCAAGAACATGCTGATTTCTGGATCAACATGGTCAAGAGCAAGTCTAAAGGTGAAAACATTCTTGGTCAGCTAGTCATTTCCTTGGCTCTCTCTGTAGTTACAAAGCCCAAGGAACAGTGTGCTTTGGCCACTAGCTCCTTGGACGCTGTTTTAGTCTCAGTCAACGACAAGAAGGACATCTTTTACTCCACTCAAATGGGCAGTGGCTTTATCGATCAAGTAGGCCTTCCATCCAAGGAAGTCCTCAAACAATTGAGAACTATCGATGATGTTACACCTTCTACACTTGTTCAGCTTGCACAATTTGTCTTGTTCACTCTGGCTAATTCCTTGACCCGACCCGAAACTGAAATCAACTGGTACAGAGTCAATGCCACCAATGGTGATTACACTCAACTTGTTTGTAAACTCTTCAAGGTCTTTGTCTCTGGCTCATCTGTTTCTGGTTTTGAGAACACTATGGTCTTGTTGATAAAGAACCACCTGAGTCAAGACATCTTGTCTTTCTTGACTAGTATCTGGACCAACAACGAAAATAGCTATGTTGTTCGTTCTCGTGCTTTGCAAGTCACTTCTGCTTACCTCGGTCACTACATTACCTCCAACAGCACAAAGGCTGATTTCCAACACTTGATTCCCGCTCTTTTCCCTACTCTTGGTGACGAGCATCAATCTGTCCGTGCTCAAGGCTTGCGCTGTTTGCAAAACATCCGCTCTATCTATCAAACACTTGGCTTACCTAGTGGTCATAAGGTTTATGATACCACTATTCCTAACGAAGTAACTACTAGTACCAAGGCTGTCGCTAATATCACTGTACTTCCTGCCAGCACTTTCTATGATGCTGCTGCCTCAATCAGTCCTCTTAAGTCAAATGAAGCTGCTCACCTTGTTGATTTCATTTGGTATAGACACGATGAAATCAGTAAGGATCGTAGCTATGTCACTCGTGTCTTTAAAGAATACCTCGCTTTATGTGAAGAGTCTAAGGAAAAGCAACACAAGACCCGCAAGAACCACACACTTACTTTCTTGCTCAACCATGTCAATGATGCCCCTACCACTGAGGTCAAAATTCATATGTTGTCCATGTTGGACTCAGTCGATAGTCCCCTCAAGCTTCAATTGTTGGCTCCTCTTTTAGAAAAGACCTTGAACGAAGCTCGTACTACTCAATCTACTTCGTTAGTCTCTTATCTTATCCGCACATACTTGCCCTGTAACGCTAGCGATCTAGGTGCAAAGAACGACAAGAGCCTTACTTTGTTCCTCCGCTTGCTTGCCAACAAAGACGCCCTTCAAGGTGCAGATGAAGACGGCTGGCAGGTGTCTACCCGTCACCTTGCTTTGGCTCAAATTACACCCGAGTTCTATAGCCGAGCTAGTGAAAAGGCCCAACAGGCTATCTTTTCTTCTTTGGTCGATATTGCCACTAATGGTGTTCAAAACGAAGTACGCGCTTCCAAGATTGTCTTGGCCAATGTCGATGTGAACGCCAAGTTGTTCGAAGGTCTTCTTGTGACCGCCGCCAGAAACCTCTTGGGCGGCCCTTCAGCTAACAACAATTCAGGCCAGCCTGCTGCAAAACGTGGTCGTACTATTGTTGAAGTACAACACACTACTGCCATTGATCTTTACGAGCTTGTTACTGTTTTGGAATTGATTGAGTCCAAGACGATCAACAAGGATGAAACACTTGTTAAGCCCTTGTTTGAAGTCTTGACGGCCATGGTTAACGCTGATCTCCGTGATGCTCCCGTATCTATCGAATACATCAACCAATTGTTGATGTCTGCTTTGACTCGTATCATCCACCATGCTGAAGAAAAGGGTGCTACCATTGAAGAATCTGATCTTCGTGTTGATGTTGTAGTTCAGTGCATCCGTATTACTGGCAATCCTCAGACTCACAACCAAGCTTTGCTGTTGATGGCTACAATCGCATCCATGTTCCCTGAATGTGTCTTGCATAACATCATGCCTGTATTTACCTTTATGGGTGCTAATGTACTTCGTCAAGACGATAATTACAGTTTCCAAGTGATCCAACAGACACTTGAAAAAATCTTACCTCCATTGGTTGTTTCTAGCAGAAAGTCAAACAATGATGATGAAGCTGCTCTGGTCTTGGAAGTTAAGCCTATTATCAAGGTCTTTGTTGATGCTCTATTCCATATTCCCAAGCACAGACGTTTGCGTCTTTTCACTGTATTGATTCAAACCTTGGGCGAAAACGAGTTCTTGTATGCCATTATTTCTCTTCTCTTGGAAAAGCTAACTGAGCGTTTGGCCAAGGGTGCTCGTTCTGAAGCCGAATCTCTCACTGAATTCAGCTTGGTGATCTGCCAGCACTTTAGTCCCGAAACTCAAATGAATGCTGTCTTGGCTTTGTTGAACGGCTTACTTGTCTTACCTAACGAGAAGCCTGAAGATCAAGAGATGGCTGCTACTAAGGATGCCCATTTGTTCAACGTTTCTGAGCATAGTGCTAAGCAGCTCCGTCAATACAAGCTTGCTACTCTCAACTTTGTTGGTCAACTCTTGACTTCCAAGGGATTCCTAAACAAGGTAAAGGCTCAAGGAAATACTTCTGAAGAATTTGCTCAAACTATGCAGCCTTACTATCTCCAATCTGTTGAGATCATTCTCAAGGTTGTTGCTTACTTTACTGAATTCCGTGATAACTACTCGGTACTCAAGGAAGCCAACCCTAGTGTTGCTAAATTCTGGAGAGCTATTCTCAAGGTTGTCTATGATGTACTGGACAAGGTCAACGCTTTGTTACCTTTAGACGCCTTTGTTAACGTGATTTCCGAGCTGATTCAACACAACGACCATGCCATTCGTCGCAAGGCTATGAACATCTTTAATGAAAAGATTGTTTCATTTGAGGGCCATGCTCCCGAAGGCTCCGAAAACCTTTTGATCGACATGGTCAAGAACTTGACTGAAGTCATTCAAAAGGAATCTACAGGATTAACCACTGAAGAGGAGCGTGCCATTAACAAGCAATCTGCCTTACTCTCTATCGCCTCTCTTGCAAAAGTACTTGGTAACCTTTATCCTGGTCAATTTGCCGATGCTATTCCTATTATTATTGGTGTTGACAGTCTTCAATCTAACAACGCTCAATTGCAAATCACTAGTCTTGTTTGTCTTACTGTTATTTGTCAAGAAATTGGTCCACGTGCTGTTCCTCATCTTCCCAAGTTCATGCCTATTATCACAGATGTTCTCAACACAACTGTGGCTGCTGAGTCGCCAAACACCTTCTTACAAGTTGGTGTCATTACTGCTCTTGAAACAATTGTTACTGTTTTGCCTCACTTTATCAGTCCTTATATCACCAAGATCTTAAATGGCTTGTTGCATCCCTCCATCTATAACTTTGATGCATCTCAAACACAAAAAGCAACCATTGAGTCCAAGGCTGTTCATGTCTTGTCTCAATTAGCCACCAACGTTTCCCCTCGTGTTCTTTTGACACCTGTCTTTGCCTTTTACGATACTGCTGTCAAAAATGGCACAAAATCGATTTTGGCCTTGTATTCTATCATCTCACAAGCTATTCGTAACATGTCTCGTGATGTCATGACTTCTCATTACAAGCAACTATTCAAATTCTTCTTGACTGCCTTTGATATCCGTCGCCTTCATGACAATCAATTGGAAGATGAAGATTTGACTGAGATCGAAGGCTCTATCATTACTGCTTTCCTTGATTTAGTCATGAAGTTGAATGAAACCTTGTTCAAGCCCTTGTTCCTCAAGGTTGTTGATTGGGCTACTATTGAGCTTACTGCCGCCTCTGAAGATAGTAGCAAGCGTGTACTCTTCTTCTATAAGCTTGTGGATGCTCTTTTAGAGAAGCTCAAATCTATCTTTACTCCTTACTATGGCTACTTGGTTGATGATGTTATTATGCGTTTGGTTCGTTACAAGGAGGAAGCACAAGAAGTTGATTCTACTTGGAACTTCATCATGTCTTCTCTTCGCAAATCCTTCTTGTATGACAATGATAACTTGTGGAACACCACCAAGTTTGAAAAGATTTTGGACCCTGTTGTTGACCAACTGTTGATTACTAGTAAGGGCACTAACTCTGACTATCTTAGTCGCATGAACACCTATGTTGTTTCTTGTGTTGGCCAAATGGCTGTCACTGTCTCTAATGATACACTCTGGAAGCCTCTTAACCACAAGGTATTGTTGAAGACAAGAGAAGACGATCCTGAAATCAGATTGGCTGCCTTGAAGTGTATTGAGGAATTCTATATTCGTCTTGGTGAGGAATGGTTGCTCTTCTTGGCTGAAAGTATCTCTTTCCTTGCTGAATTGATGGAAGATGATGACGTCCGTGTCGAGAAGGCTGTTCAACAAGTCAATGCTACTATCGAGTCTCATTTAGGTGAAAGCATAGATAAATTCTTCAACTAGATAGTCAATATTATAGATTCTAAAGTAAATTGTGCCTCTACAGTTTCTTTTATTGTAAATACCCTCATCGTATTTTGAAAAGATTATAAAGTTATTTTTAGACAAATAGAACTTTTTAGTTGTTGATGTTTTTTCACTTTAATGTTGCCAGTGTTGTCACTGACAACTCGTGTTACCCTCAGCTTGAACAAGAGTATGATAACTCATTGTTTATTAATTGGATTAAGCGAATTTGAGTACACTAACACTGTATATTCACTCACCTCAATTTGAAGAAAAAAAAAAGGTGGCACCACCAAATACCAAGTCTCTTTATTCAGAATGCATTTGTTGTTGACGGATGGTTGATTTGTTTGACCAATCAGAGAGTTCAGGTATATCTATCCTTAATCAGATAACAAACCTAATCTTGCTAATGACAAAGAAATTAGCAGCAAATTCTGAGCTTTGACAGAGGTATGAATTTCTCGTCAGATGTCAAAAGGAAGGCAATAAGGGTTAAAAGTAACATTTGATTGCTCTTGGGTAACCCGTATATAACTTTTTTTTTTCTCAATCATTCAGTAACAAATCACGTGATTTAATATGATTGACATTCTCAAACAAATACTCAGGTACCTTCAAGGGGATGTTTCAAAAAAAAAATGAATGCCTATAAGCAATGTTGACTGGGTCTTGTTCATGATCTGAGAACCCAAAGGATCGACGTTTTGTTAGAAAAATAAAAGGTACGTTTCCTCTTTGACATTTAAAGTCAAATCTAACTCTTGTCACTCTAACGGAAGAATTACATTTAATATCTCAACTTATACTGTAAAATCCAATTAAAATAGACTTCTTTATGTAACATAATCTATTTAATTCGTTTATTCCTTAACAGTCTTGCCTGTCTTCTTGATAGCAGCAAGAACAGTTTCGCGAGGAAGGTCAGTGTCGACGACAACCTTTTGTTCTTCCAAGTTGACATCAATCTTTTCAATGCCTGTTATCGGATTAGCACACACGGTCCTTTTTCCATTCCCACTTTGCTCCCTTTTTTTTTCTTTTTACCTTCAAGTCTTGACAAAGCTCTGTTGACTGCATTAGAACAACCACTGCAGGTCATTTCAACATTAAAGGTGTATTGCTAAAAATGGTTTAAATAAGCGCGTCAATAGGATGGATGAGAATTTAGGGTATAAGTTATGTGCTTACAGCCATTGTATAAAGATAAAGCTTAAGAAAGAAGATAAAAAAAAAAGAATGAAAGGTAGTGCTTTTATTTTCTTTATTGTGATCTGGGCTTAAAAAACAGTTAAATTATTGGCTCATTCACCAGTGGCAAACACACATTGCTTAGTCATTTCTGCTTCACTCATGATGCTATTTAGCCATAAGTCATGCAATCACGTCTATCTATTTAGAGAGGTCTTTTTTTTTGGTTGTTTGCTTTCTTCTTCATTAGCTCAAACAATCTGGTCACTACAGGCTTATGAAAATTGCTTAACAAAACTATCTAGATTGTCTTAAAGGTTCTAGACTGCTAGAATGTAGGCTTACAAGTCTTGGCCTTTTAGACAATTCAGTGCAATTACTTCAATGGGATGTAAAATGAGATGGCCATATACTTATGATGGTAGTTTGCCTATTTGCTCCTCTCTCTCTCTCTCTCTCTCTCTCTATTTTTTACACTCAACGCGCATGGTAGACTTACTTGGGTATGGGTGTTGTCATTCACTAGTGAGCTCAATCTTGATTGATGCCCTCATTTATAAATTCCATTTAGCCCCCCCCCTCCTCCTTCAGGATCCAAGTCATCTATTGACTGCCTCAAGATATGACTTGGTTGAACTCATCTATACACAAAAAAGGGAATTGTGTTGCAGAGATAATAAAGGGTGATCAAAACGATACAGAAAGACCGAAATATGCATATACATATATATAAAGAAAGGCTATTTTGAATCATTTATTTGTAGTCTAAAAAGTGCTCCACAAGCTCTCTTAAGCGTACGAGTGCATAACAACCATTGCGGTATTTCTTTTTGAAATCAATCAGTTGACCTTCATAAGTTCCTTTGATAGTTACGTTGACAAAGTAATCAGTAGGGCGACAGTATCTGTCCAAAGGCTTGATAGAATTCAGATTACCCTTTGCTTGTTTCAGTAGATTGCAAGCAACAGTGGCGTTAGGATGAGTTCCGCCAGGTGGATTGCATACCAATGTGTCAGCTCTGATCTCTGCGTCTTCAAGATGAAAAGCGATGGCCAATACAGTAGGATCCTTGGGACCTGCTGCCATACAGACAGCAGCAAGTGTAAAGAGGATACACAAAACAAGCTTGAGCATGAAGAAGATAAAGGAAGAAAGAGGGAGGACAAAAGAATTATAGCATTTATAATGTTTACGCTCACACAAAATGCATTTTTTTTTTGGCTGGAAGCCTATTTTTAGTACTTTATCCCTTTCTTTGATTTGTACTTTATGTACATTAAATACTAGTTTGCTTGATTTCTTTGATAGTTTGGTATAGTTCTTTTCTCAGGTTAACCAATAAAGTTACATGTGTCTTCTGAAAGAAAAGTGAATTTCACTGCCAGCATATGTATGGTGATACTAAGCGTGTAGCATGAACTTTGAAGAGAGTTTTCATCTTGCCTATCAAACTCGCCTACTGTTTGTTTTCTTTCTTCTTTTTCTGAACTAGAGCTTTAGTTTGGTCAATTACAATCTGTCTCTAGGCTAAACATGTCATTAATTACAAGGAACAAGCTTGACTGATTGCTCTTTTAAGAAAGATTATGCTCCCCCCCCTCCTAATTTGTTAATTTCAAATACAGTGTATCTACCTGTGATTTTCTTTTTAAAGACCCTCTATTTTTTCTCTCTCTCTCTTTTTCTTTTTTTTTTCTTCTTTCTTAAAAAAGGACAATGAGCAAAGTGAGTCTAATTTTTCCACTACAAAAGAGACAGTGAGCCTTGAAACTCAATCTTGTTTAGATCACAGTGCTTTATTTTGCTGGCGTAAAAGATATCACACAAAAGGACCAAGAAACAATTGAACTTGGTCACGATTGGACTTTGTCTCGTTTATCAGATTTTTTGGTATCTCAATATGGACCGAAACTAAACCAACTGTTGACTTTATGCATGTATGCAGTCAATATGGACTATGTTGAGAAAGAGAAAGAAAGTACTACCATCATTCAACCTAACTCAGAAATCGCCATTATTCCTCCCGTAAGCGGTGGATGATTTTCTCTCTCTCTCTTTTCTCTACTTTTTTTTTTTATTATTATTATTTTCTATATAAAAGACAATATACCCCTATGCCAATGACGGTGGATACTTTCTACCTTATAGCCTCTAGTGTAGCGGCTCTCATAGCTCGTTCAGTCACTTATCCATGTAAATTCCTTTATTATTTTCTATAGTGAATGATTTTCTTTTTTTTTTAAAAAAAAATCTAATATTTTTTACAAGTGGATACAATAAAGACTCGTCTTCAAACAAAATCAACACATTATGACTTGCTTATAGACCCAACATCCCAAATAGACAAAAGAGCCATGTCGCTTTACCGTGGTATGGGTATCACACTTTTGTTTTCTGTGCCTGCCCTGACAGTCTATCTGGTCTGTTACGAGTGGTCTAAAGTTTATTTGGATACATTAGGACTATCCAAAGAAGTACTTTTAAACCATGCCATCTCGGGATCGTTTGCTGAACTTGCTGCAGGTATCTTTTTCACGCCTATGGAAGTGATCAAGAGTCAGTTACAGATCAACCCTCAGTCTACATGGCAACTGGTACAGCAGATGCGTCATGAGGGACTAGCCAGTTTCTATCGAGGCTATTGGATGTCGATTGCTGTCTTTCTACCACACTCAGTAACTTATTTTGTTGTCTATGAGTATCTGAAACATCAATCGTCGGATCAAACTATCCTCGTCTATCTCTTTTGCTCTGCTGTTGCTAGTGCGTTAGGCATTATCGTTTCTACACCACTTGATATTGTCAAGACACGTTGGCAAGTATCGCGACAAGAACAAGCTTATCGTGGTGGACCTGTTCAGATTGCCTATCGTATGTGGTGTTATGAGGGGGGTATAAGAGCATTTACCCGTGGTACGCTTGTGCGTATTGCTTGGGGTATTCCTCTTACAACGATTAACATGACTGTGTTTGAAGCTCTATTGAAACTTCACCAGGCCAATTGAGAATGGGGTTTATCATGCCTTTGCTAGTGTAACATCAATACCTTGGTTAAGAAAGGACTTGATTTATGCGAATAAAGTATCCGTTTGGTTGTTCCGAGACGCTTTTTTTTTTGCTGAGTGAAAAAAAAAAAAAAGTTCGAAGTATTAATTTTTTTTTTCTTCTTCCTCTTTTTTTTTCTCTCTCTCTCTCTTCTTTTTTTATTATTATTATTATGCCACCTAAACGAAAGGCAGCCAGTAACTCACAAGTGCTTACTGCCAAAAAACCAAAAATACCAAAAAGAAAACAAGAGTAAAAAAAAAATAACAACTATGCTTTGCTTATACACTTATCATTCTTTTTGTTTAGCACATCAAAGGTAATATTCAAAAGAAATATGATCATTGACAGTAATACACAACAATGCCAAATAGCCAAATAAAGCAACAGACACTCAACAGAAATGGTTTGATCAATATGCTGAGCCTGATAATCGAGATATCATAACGCCTGATGGTTGTCAACAATTCTTTTCAGACTTGAGTGTCAATCTAGAAAGTGTAAAGTGTGAGCTGCATAGAATCCTCTAAAGCAAAACCCCCATCTGATCTTCTCTTACAGACACTCCCATTGATTGTTGGCTATAAGATGAAATCAAATCAAATGGGCTATATTACAAAACAAGAGTTCATGCAAACCATGTCTTCTTTAGAGTAAAGTGCTTTATCAAGACAGAGAACACACTTTAACACGTATTATAGTGTCATTACACCAGAAGAATTCAAAAAGATACTTTATCATTGGGAGGAAACCATCTTGAATGATCCAAGCGAATTCAAGCGACTGTATCTCTTTTCATTTCAATACGTTAAATCCACTACTCAAAAAAGCATGGATGTGGAAGTAAAAGTGACAAAATAACTACTAAAATCACTGGTATTCATTTATAATTTTTTTTTAGACTGCCATTGCTCTTTGGTCTATTTTATTAGAGCCTAAATACCCTATTATTAAATCATTTATTCAGTTCATTCAAGTAAGGATAAAAAAAAAATTTTTTTTAGCCTACTCTTCTCATTGGCCTACATGATAGCAAATGAAGCCTGTCAAGGTCATCAACAAAGATCAATGGTCAAGCTTGTTAGACTTTTGTAAGGCTGTGCCTCAAGACCTATCAACTTATGATTGCACTTCTTCTTGTAAGTTACAATCAAGCAAAAAAAAAAAAAGTATGTTTGCATAATATGCCTGACAAATTTTACCTAGGGCCAGTATTGTTTGATGATTTTGTTGAATGGAAAAACAAAGCACTGTAAATAAAAAAAGAAAATAATTGACTGTAAACATTTATAGATGAACTAATTGTGTATGAAAAACCACAAGTCTTATTTGTTCTTTTTTTTTATGTGTTTTATAATTGATGTATGCTATAATAAAGAAATAGCTTATGCTCATCAAAGACTTTGACATTACAATTATTTCCTCAAAAAGTGTCTGAATAAAATGTCATCTTTTTTTTTGTTTGTACCACCTATTTTATACCATAATAATGACTGGTTAGTGCTACTCAAGTCACATGTCATTTTTTATAATACAAACTATACTATCAAGAAAAAATCTCTCTCTCTTTATTTTTTCTTTCTTTCTTTCTTTCTCTCTCTCTCTCTCTTTCTTAATATACCTTCACTACCCCCCAAGACTACAAAACAAAACAAGAAAGATCAATGAATCATGGATAGTACCCAACCATCCAAAAAGAACACTCAGCCTACACAGGTTTCAGCTACTGTCTGTGCGAATTGCAGTACGACCACCACTCCACTCTGGAGAAGAGCACCTAACGGAGACACTATCTGTAACGCGTGTGGTCTCTATCTGAAAGCCAGAAATACCTTACGTCCTCCTTCCATGAAGCGTAACTTTAAGAAGCTTCAACAACCTCCTCCTCTCTCTCAACCTGCTATGGGAACATGTCCAGGTAACGGACAATGTAATGGCACAGGTGGCTCTCCTTCCTGTGAAGGTTGTCCTGCTTTTAATCAACATCAAGTCAATCGACATACAGCACTGATATGTGCCAACTGCCGAACAACAACCACACCTCTTTGGCGAAGAGATGAAGCAGGCAATACTATCTGTAATGCATGTGGTCTTTATTATAAATTACATAATGTGCATCGACCTGTCAGTATGAAGCGGAGTGTGATTAAGCGAAGAAAACGAATTATTGTTGCAGGAGATGATCATCATCCACAAGAAGAAGAAGAAGAAGACGATGAGCTAGATTCCTCAAATGAAGAAGAAGACATACGGAAACGAACTCTATCACCTACCAGCGATAACCCTAGTGATGATGATGAAGAAAAGGCAAAACAGCGTAAAGAACAAAAACAGTTTCATGACCCTCCAAACACACATCATTTTGTTCCTCCCATCGAGGATTATATTGTACCTAAACGTCTAACAGCATTTCAGGCCTTCAATCGACGCAGCCAAAGTGAAAATGCCACCTCCAGCCATACTCTACAACGATTACCCCCTCCACCTAGAACACCACCTCTCTTTCCTCAACATAAACCATTACCTTCTCTTACAAAAACAAACCGGTTCGATCCACTCTATCATTACAGAAAAACCAGCCCTTCTCCTTCCTTATTACCACCACCTGTTGATTATCGACCTAGGTTACCTTCAGTACCACAAAACCCTTACCAAGACCTACAAGAATTTGACCATGCCATGACTCGATTGGAACGACTCCGAAGACGAGTCTCTCCGGAACAAGGTGCCCTTTTATCGAAACTAACAGGATCACTTGAAGAAATCACTCAACAGGCAGAACATATCTTGTCTTTTCAATCATCTATGCCTCTACAGGAAACCACTTTAACATCATCTCCATAGGCCTTATTTTATAGCACATAGGAATAGATCATAGGTTTTATTATGTAATAATAGGATTAAATATTATATATATAAAAAAAAAAGGATATAGAATATACAGTTTTACAAACATTGTTTTCTTTGATGTCGATAGATAACAGAGGATACGGGTGAACTCAACTGTCGAATACTAGAGGGTCTCTTTAGATAACTGGCTGAACTTGTAGGCCTAGATTGAACAAGATGAATAGGAGGTGGTGCTCTTGTAGAACTCTTGGTAGAGGTAGAACTGGTAAGTAAGGTAGGTACACTCGATTGTGAGTGATGACGCATCTTCTTGGTCTGATGAAGCGTGTTTTCCCATGAATCCACCATGGTAGGTGATAGCAGGGATTCCTCTGTCAATGATCCTGTGGAAGGTGTAGGTGGCACACTATAGGTTCTTCTCTGTCGTGCCTCTTCTTCTCGTCTAAAGTAATCCTCCTGATGCCATCCACTGACAATACCAATCCGGACCGTCACTGTAGCCAACTGCTCCTTTTCTTCATTATACACAGGATAGACACGGTCCTGATGTTCTTGACCCTGAAAGGCAATGCCTTCAAGAGGAACATGCGCTTGGCCCATGGTCTGCTTGGACCATTTGTCCATCAAGACATAGTCTAGCGCAATCGACTGTTGAGCATCTAACCAATCTTGAATTTCGATCAAATGGCCTCGGAGTGAATAGCATGATTTGATATGGGTCGGTTGGGATGAAATAGAGGCAGCAGGTGCCAATGTATAGTGAGTGAGAAAACTGTAACTGAGATAAGGCTTTTTCAGTCGTTTGGTGGTGTCTTTGAGGACGGAATTGACATGATCTGCATACATGATACGGAAATAAAAGGTATAATGCGAAGTGCCTTTGCCTATCTGATGATAGGATTGTTGTTTCTGTGGTAAGGGAACATGACTGAAAGAGACGGGTGTTTTTGGTGGGGGTGGTAATGGTGGTACTGTATCATGAAAGAGATGGACGTTTTTAAGAGCATCCGCCAACTCTTCAATATTCATGTCCTTGAGAGATGATTTAACTCTTCTTAGCCGAGGTGGCTCTTTGGGGGTCACTTTCTTTTTTCGATGGGATGTATTGGAGAGTGAGGAGGAAGGCATGTTGGGGGTGGTCTGATGACCTAGGATACCGGAAACCGCTTTTTTCTTTTTTTTTAGAGTGTTGCTCAGGTTGGTTGGTAACATGGGTGTAGGTGGAGGGGATCGTAACTGAATAGAAGGTGTACTGGCAACAGCAGTAGGTGTGTTGGTATCTGGCATGGCTACATAGAACAATCCGACCTTGAGTTGCTGGGTATGAGACAGAGAGCACCATGAGCCCTTGTCTGAGACGAATTTGTGAATCTGATCGAGTTTATGACCTGCTTGAGGCACGACTTCTTTGGCATCTGCCATGGTGAATGAGAGACTGGTGCCTGTCTGTGGTACTGTGAGTGTGGTAGTCGCATTCAGTTTCCGAAGTCGAGTGAGTTGTTTGAGTGAGACATAATAGACAAGTGAAGCGTTGAAGGTACAGTTGCCATGACAATCTACTTTGGTCAGCGGTGTGCTGATCGTTGTCTTTTGAGGTATGAGGTCGTCAATAGAAGGTGGTAGCTTCAAGTCTAATTCACTTTCTACTCGGACTGTATCTATTTGGTCAAAATAACGTCCTATGGATATATTGTTAAGTTAAAAAAAAGGGGATTCTACTTGTTTAATGAATACCTTGTTGAATTGTAATCAAAATAGCATATTCACAGGTCTTTGTAAGCAGTAAAGACATTCTCGCTTTCTTTTTTTTTTTATTATTTTATCTCTCTTTTTTTTTTTTCCTCTCGCCTTGTACTGTTGGATTAATATACAAATAATTTTTTTTTATAAAAGAAAAAAAGAAATGTATTATGAAAAAAAAGGGCAAAAAAAAAAATAAAAATGATTTTGTTTCTTCTTTAGGCGCAAAAAAAAAAAATAAAGAGAAAAAAGAAATCGGGGTTCGAATAATTTTTTTTTTTTTTTAAAAAATAATAAATAAATAAATAAAATAGTGTATGAACAATAAGATTTTAAAGAATGCTTTACACAATAATCTCCTCATTTACCAAACGTCCTATTCTCCTTACTACACCTCCTCCTCCTATCCTTTCTTCTTTTTATTTTATTTTGCTTGACTGTGAAAGAGATCAAATAATGTTGTCAATCAACAAAACGTTTAGATGAATTCCTGATGCACTCCACTTTTTCTTTTTCTTTTTTTTTCTTTATTTTAATCTATCTGAAACAAATTTGACTAAAATTGAAATCCGCCTTCAGGTGCTTCATCAGGTTGAAAGGTAAATTGGCCTTGAGCATCAGGCATCATTTCTGCATCCAGCCCATCTTCACTTTCACTAAAGAACTTGTCAATCAATTGATAGGCTTTCTTATAGATCTCGTTGTTTTCATGGTGTTGTAAAGCATGGATAAATTCAACACCACCACATTCTTCAATCAGCAGTCCATAGGGATTTAAGCCATCCATTGTGTTCATCTTTTCGTTCTCGCCTACTTTCAGAATGTTGTCCAGACCATCCAGGGCTACCAGAATGATCTTGTTGTCCATAGAATTCAGAATATGACAGAGAGGCTTAATACAGCCTTCGTTCACCAGAAATTTGATCTGTTCAGGCTTACTCATGCCACCAGAAGTTGCATTACAGATAGCCCAACAAGCTTCTCGTTTACTTTTGGCATCGCCTTGAATCAACACCTGAATCAAGGGCCCCACCAGACCATGATCAATGATAGCCTGAATCTGATCCACATTACCTGCTGTGATGTTGGAGAGAGCCCAGCATGTCTCCTTACGGATGGTATCTTTAGGGCTTCCCAAGAGGTGACCTAGAGCACTGAGAGCACCACAGTTGATGACCAGCTGTGTCTGTGAATCATTACCTGTCACAATATTACCAATGGCACGAAGGGCAGGTGTCTGTACAGTAGTGGCTGGATGGCTCAAGAGATCGACCAATCGACCTGTGATGTCTGTTTCAATGACAGCCTGAATATGATCATTACTTCCATCGGAAAGATAAGAGATAGCCCAGCATGTGTCAATCAAGACTTCCTCATCCGTCGAATGAATCAGTTTGGCTAAAATGCCTAAAGCAGGAGAAATCTAACCATTGAAACTGTAAGTGATGTATTTTATTCCCCTATAGTGAACTATACGTTACTAGTCGCCAATCAGGTTGAGGGTTTTTGCCTCGGCATAGATTGGATAAAGTCCAGGTAGCATTCCGGATCATGGATATTTTGGAATAATCCTCAAAGAGTGATAATAAGGGAGGTAAGGCACCTTGTCGCAATACATAATCACGACAGACAGGACTATCACCTGCAATATTACCTAAAGCCCATACAGCCTATATGATAATAAGTTAAAGAAAAAGAGATAGAGAGAGAGAGAGAGAGAGAGAGATAGATAGACATGTACCTGTTCTTTCACATCCATCACAGGGCTACTTAATAATTCGATAAAGAAAGGAACAGCACCTGCCTGAATGACTGCCTCTGTCTGTTGAGCTGATCCAGAAGCAATATTGGTCAATGCCCAAGCAGCTTCAAACTTATAAGAAAAAAATAGAGTCAGTGAAAGAAGACATGCATGTCTTTATATTTACCTGAATGCCATGATCAGGTGATCTAAGAAATTCAACAAAGCGAGGTACAACACCACATTCAATCACTTCTTTAATAGGAGGGTTCTTTTCTTTAGACAACAATTTTCTGAATAGAGTCGTAGCCGTCAATTGTACTTGTGTATCATTAGAATAGAGGTTCTGTACTAGTTCTGGTAAATTGGACATGAGCTAATATGTTTTGTTAGTTAAATGTGTGTGTGTTTATGGTCTGTAGTCTTTACTTGATCATCTTGAGGTGAGGTGTCTAAATCATCGTCAGAGTCATTGGCTTGCGCGTCATAGTTTCTTCTCTTGGCCAAGTTCTCTTCCTTTTTCTGCTTGCGGATCTCTACTTGTGCATTTTCACGTCGACGTCTAATCTCCTCGGGTTTAAAGCGACTACGCTCTTTAAAAGTATTTCGTCGAAGGTCATTTACAGGATCCATTGATAAGCGTTTTTAAGAAAAAAAAACAAAAAATACAAAGTCAGAAGAAAAAAAGAAGAAAGAAAGAAAAAGAGCGCTTATTCAAATATGGGAATTCTGCTTTTATTTTCTTTATTTTTGAATGATTTTATATTGACAACATATCAGTTGACTTCTTTTTTTTTTTCTTGAAAATAAAGTAACTAAGCTTCTTTACCATCAGAAAATAAACAACTTTTTATTCAATCATACAGTCAAGCACAAAAAAAAACGTTTCTCTTCTGTCTTTAAAATCCTCACTTCACCCCCCATTTTTGTCACTGATGGATCAACCAATCAAATGTCATCTTTTTTGATTGGCTGAAATCAACATGATTCATCTTTAGGTTGCATATAAATAAATGATAGAATGGGTTTTAGTGTCCTTTTTTTTTATTTTCTTTTTCCTTTATATTTTCAACTTGTTCTGAATTCAATGTCTACTCGTAAGATTTCTATTGTCTGTCTTCCTGGTGATGGTGTAGGTCCTGAAATTGTTGCTGAGGCAGTCAAGACATTAAAGGTGGTTGCTGAACACCGCTCTCAAGCCTTGGGTGTTGCCTTTGATTTCAAATATGAACTGATTGGTTTAGACGCGATCGAAAAGACAGGCGAACCTTTGCCTGATCAAGCCCTTGAGGCATGTAAGCAAGCAGATGCTATTCTGTTGGGTGCTGTGGGTGGTCTTCCTGGTGCTCAAATCAGTACAGGCCCTCGTCCCGAACAAGGTCTTCTTAAGCTTAGAAAGGCTTTGGATCTCTATGCCAACCTACGTCCTGTCTCATTTGCCTCTGAATCCCTGACAGGTCTCTCTCCTCTTAAGGATCATGTGGTCAAGGGAACCGATTTTGTCTTTGTTCGTGAATTGGTAGGTGGTATTTATTTTGGTGATCGTAAAGAAGCAGGTGAAGATGGTCAAGGTAAGCTAAAGGAATAGATCTTTTTTTTTAAATTGAAGGGTGATAATGACTGATGGAGATGATAGCCTATGATACAATGCCTTATTCCAAGCCTGAAGTGGAGCGTATCACTCGATTGGCTGCTCTTTTGGCTCAGAAGCAATCCCCTCCTGGTAAGGTACATTCAGTCGATAAGGCCAATGTGTTGGCTACCTCTCGTCTCTGGCGAAAGACAGTGACTGAAACCATGGAAAAGGAGTTCCCCGGTCTTCAATTTGATCACCAACTGGTAGATTCTTGTGCGATGGCTATGGTGCAACGCCCTACTAGCCTGAATGGTGTCGTTTTGACTGAGAATATGTTTGGTGATATCTTGTCCGATGAAGCCTCTGTCATTGTAGGTTCTTTGGGCCTCTTACCCTCTGCCTCTCTAAGTGGTTTACCTGATGGCAAAGGTAAATGCCTCGGTGTCTATGAGCCCATTCATGGTTCTGCCCCTGATATTGCTGGTCAAGGTATTGCCAATCCTATTGCTACTATCTTGAGTGCTGCTATGCTGTTGAGATATTCACTTGGTTTTGAAGCAGAAGCACGTGCTATTGAAGAAGCTGTTCGTCAAGTGCTAGACTCTGGTTTCCATACACGCGATCTCCATGGTGATAAGAACACGGTGGAAGTGGGTGATAAAGTAGCTGAAGTCTTGGCTAATGTATTGAAGCAACTTTAAAATCTCTTAGAACTCTTTTATTTTCCTTGTATAAATCACTCTTTCTTAATCATTAAAACACTCTCTATGCATGTATAATTCATTGATACCACGCACACCTTTTAAATTTCAACAAGTTTAAAGATAGGCACCATGTTTATCTCAAAGCTGTATATTATTCACTGTAGTTTAAAGACATCCAAAAGATACAAAGGTGTTGAAGAGGGGGGAAGGCTTGACAAGGAAAGAAAAGTGTTTTTGGTCAAAGAGATTAAAGTTGAAATGAGACAGACTTGGTTCATTGCTAGAGATATGCTCTTATACAGTTTTTCTAACAAATGTATCAAAAAGCAACATTAGTTTCCTTATAGTAGTCTAAAATCAAAAAAAAAAAACTATCTCAAGCTATTCCAAAGGAGTAGACCTATTTCTTTAGATAACAATATTCGGCTAATAGTTTATCATTTCGGCATTTAAACAAATTGACATATTTCATGCAGCTATTCAATTTTTAATTGTTACGAATAAATAAGTGATTTTCTTTTTTCTTTTTTATTACATTTCATCATCAAGCATACAAAATAGTTCAAGTAAAACCCCTTTTTTTCTTATTCATCAAGTGCTTTTAAAGTCGGAAGGTCATTCTGAGGACGAGCTTTTTTGACAGCCCAAGCATATTGCTTAGGCCAGGCAATCTCAACATCCAAAGATTGAGCAGCACGCAAAACAAAAGCACTATCACGCAAGAACTCTCGACCAGCCAAAATAAAGTCAGCTTGTTCATTTTGAAGAATGTTTTCAGCATCTTTGCCTTCAACAATCAGACCAACAGTAGCAGTATCAATGTCAGCACCCTTTTTGATAGCTTCAGCGAATGGAACTTGGTATAATGGGTTATTAGGGTATTTTACACCAGGAATGATACCGCCACTACTACAGTCAATCACATCGATACCAATCTTCTTTAATTCTTTGGCTAACTCAACAGTTTGGTGAATGTCCCAGCCATCAGGACTATGGCCCATAAGATCGGGATTAGAATAATCAGAGCAGGAAAGACGCATCCAGAGAGGTTTGTCTTGAGGCCAGACATTACGAACAGCTTGAGCAACTTCTAGAGCGAACCGAATTCTGTTTTCAAAGCTACCACCATATTCATCAGTACGTTTGTTGGAGCTGGCAGAGTAGAAACTACTGATCAAGTAACTATTAAAAAAAATGTCAACTCACACTGCTTTACCTAAACTAAACATTGCAATAAGCAGAAAAAGACTTACCCATGAGCACCGTGAATTTCAAGAATATCAAAGCCAGCCTTATTAACACGAATAGCAGCATCAGCAAAGGCTTGAACATGTTGCTTGATTTCTTCTTTTGTCAAGGCATGAGGTGTACTGAAATTGGAGGAAAAGGCATGATCGGATGGACCAACTACACGATTAGCCCAGCCACCATCAGCTTCACCAACAACAGATCCTCCTATGTAGGGAGGAGAGGTAGAAGCCTTACGACCAGCGTGAGCAATTTGAATAGCAGACTTGCTTCCTTGAGACTTGATATGATCAGAAAGCTTCTTCATACCTTCAATGTGAGAATCATCCCAAATACCCAAACATCTTGGTGTGATACGACCTTCAAAAGTGACAGCTGAAGCTTCGACAAAAACTATACCTGGACCCTTGAGAGCAAAAGAAAGATAGTGACCGAGATGGAAGTCATTCACATAACCATCATCAGCACTATACATGCACATAGGAGAGACACCGAGACGGTTATGAGTCGTAACAGATTTCTTTTGATAAGGTTGGAAAAGCTTGACTCTTTCAATATCCTTGGTGTGCAAGGGAATGCCAGAAGGCTTTTGGTTGTTTGAGGCAATAACAGGAATAGGCATGTTGAATCGATTTTATTTTATTTTTTACAATGCCAAAAAAAAGTGGAAATGTATGTGTATTTATATGTGTTTTTCACTTTGGGCTTTCAACTCATTTGAAATATCGACCATGTGATTACAAACCAGTTATCTTGAGGGCAAAGCTAACAAGATAAAAAATTTCGACAATAATTTCTGACTATGCCTTTATTTACTGAGAGGATGAAGAACTGTGACACAGTCTTGAGCCGAAATAACTCTTAAAGAAGAAATATGTTTTAGGGAAGAAATTTTAAAATCCGCATTTACTTTGTCATTTCGGCAATCACGACCGAAACAGCTTTCCTTTTGCTCAATTCTAGTTTTCTGTATGCTGAATGCAATCCTACCATTAGACTTTGATCCCCCTCCAATAACCCTATTTATTACGAAGGCTTAGACTTGGTTCAAATCGTACAGAATCTATGGTATAGGCTGATCCATCATTCATTATCTGATAGAAATAAACCGCGCCAATGTCTAGTTGAAGTGAACGATAACATCTACCAAGCTTGTCAGGAGACAAAAACTGATGAACATATGTTATTTGCGTGTGTTAACAAATCTGATGTATAAATATATATTTCCTATTACAATACTTCAATAGTCCTTTACATCCTAAACTGCTGTGCTTTCAATTGTTACATTTTAACATTACTCTTGACATCTTGATGATTTCTGTCGAAAACAAAGACTTCCTAGGTACACCTTTTTGCTAGGCATAAAGCTTTAAATATGGCCCACTTTCTAAAATCCAAGTTAAGACCAGTATCAGAAATTCGTTAAAACTAAATAGACAATCCAGACATTGCAAAGACGGTATTACTGAGATTGGGAAGCTCATACCAAACCAATTTTTTCTCAACAAACTCCTTTAAAGAGTCTCCATACTCTGAACTTGAGGTATAAGAAGGATGAAATCCTGAACATCAGACATGATTCCTCCGAAAATGTAAGCTACCGTTACATCTCTGCCAATTACCAACTTCAATGCTTGAATGAGAAATATCAGTTCATTCGTCTAAAAGTGTTCTTGGATGAATGGTATTGTCGTTAGGGTCATCGTATCAGTAAGCCCTTTCACCACAGTTGATGATACTGTGGAGAGAATTGGAAGCAACTCAATGATGGCTATATTCATGGCTTTCGTTGTCTACAAAGAAAGCAGAGAGAGAGAGAGTAGCGCGTGAATTATTGGTGATAGTACGACAGTGTAACCGATTGATGGTGAAGAAAAAAAAAGAAGTCAATTCAAACTGCCGTAGTCGCTTTACTGCTGAAGAGTTCGAGCAGCCCTTTAATGAGCTCCTTAGTTTGCTTTATCAATTATGTCCTTATCAGAACGCATACATAGCTCAAGCTTGGATTTCAACGATAACAAAAAAGAAGCAAAGAAAGGATGCAAAAAGGTTGAGCGATATGCGACTTGACAAATTTTTGTGCAAGCATTACCTGTGCCTCCAGAAAGTAGAGATTTCAGTGCTACTTTATCACTTTATGGTATCAAGATGAGTGAGGATTTAGCAAGCTAATCAAAAATTATGCTGCATTTAATATCTTTGTCAATTTTTCATAATACGGATAGAATGGATTGTGCACTTTAGGCAAGGCAAATATGATCAATTGCGTATGCTTTGCCCGAATGCTTGGGGGAGGGGGGGAGAATTCCCCATTTCGATGTAAATGAAAAAAAAAAAAAAAAAGATAATTTGTGCTCTGCAACTGAGTGAAAGAAATTAGCTTGCTATTACATGTAAACCTCCAAATGATTTGGTATACAAAGAAATGGCTTTGAGATCAATCAAGGCCTATTCAATCAAAGCTTTTATTTGTTTGTTTGTCAAAAGAATCAAGTTGTTTTGCAATGCTCTATTTGTTTAGAGGCCTTTAAAAAAAAGCCTTGTCAAGTCTAAAAAACATGACATATTCGTTTCTAATTTGATTGGTCACTGAGCATAGAAAATGACATATGAGGAGGAAATGAGCAAACCATTTCGAAATACAATATGAATAGTCGCAACTTTGCTTGGTAAAAATGCTGTGCTTCAAAAAGTCGCAGTTTCAGCATCAATGATAGCATAGTAATTCATCAAACAAATGTCTCTTCTTTTTCTTTTTCTTTTTTTGTATCTAACGTTACATGTTTATTTTAAATCCTAGTTTCAGACAAAGACATATCATTTTTAGGAAATTGGCCTTCAATACAAGCATGACGAAACAAGCAATTACATCCGTTACTGTCGAGACTTTCTCTACTTTGCAAACTGAAGACTCAAAAGTTGTTAAAAAAGTAAAGGAGAAAGAGACAAAGAAGATAATTGAAGGTGACAGATATGTACATCCTCATCCGCATGAATTTAAAGGAAGAATCGGTTATGCGTAGGTGTAATTTAGTAAAACAACACATGTTTTTTTTTGTTTTGTTAATATGGTTCACTTTTAGTTGTTTGAACACTATTCTGAGAACACAAAAACCGCCTGTATTTTGTTCAAGAACATGTCGATTAGGTAGATATTACAATTTAAAAAAAAGACATTATACTGTAACTTACACTGTAGGTAGATACAATTGCCAAAAAAGGTGCTGATTATGTCAAGGAGCTAGCTCTGGCAGTAAGATCATGTTTTCTTTTTCCCACTGCCAATATTGAATTGATGGTTGAAATTGACTGCTAATACAGCCTGTTCAAAATTTAGAATGTAATTGATATGAAAACAATGATACAATGGAACGAAGGTATGTTTGTATGACAATAAAAGTACTTTAATCTTAAATCCTTGATGCTTTCATGTAGACAACAAAATTAGATTTTTGCGCTTATCTAGTGAGATGTTTCCATTCGCTAGCCATGAAAAAACTGGGTATGAGTGAGAGAGAGAGAGTGAGAGAAGGCAAATAAAAATGAATCACAGTGTTCTGATTCACAGCCATGCTATAGTTATGATATCAGCTTTGCAAGTAAAGAGTTGGCTGAAGCAGGAGAATTGGCCAGAAAATACAAACATCGCTTGGTAAATACAGTTTGTCTGTTGGCACATATTGTTCACTTGACAACTAATTGGCTTTCCTTTACCTTGAATTAGACTACACATCCGGGCCAATTCAATCAACTTGTATCGCCTAACCCAAAAGTTGTAAGCAACACTATTCGCGATTTGAGTTGTAGGTTTTTTTTTATGTGATGGAAAGTATGTGTTTCATCTTACCAAAATTCAACCGTATGTTCTCTAGATCATGCACGTATGTTAGATTTGATGGGAATGGACCAGGATTCAGTTATGATTATGTAAGTCAATTGAATTTGATTTTCCTTTCAAAATAGATATTTGTTTATCTAAAGAAATATGTAGACATATGGGTGGGGTTTATGGAGACAGAGAATCTGCTATTGCGGTAAGCATTTTTCGACCCATACTGTCTTGCTCAATTGTTATTGTTTTCTGAGCAGTCTATTATAGCGATTTGAGAACGAGTTTGTCAAGTTACCTGAGCCAGTGAAGAGAAGGATTGTATTAGAGAATGATGAGTTTGGCTATTCTGTATCTGACTTGCTTCCTGTATCCAAAAAACTCAAAATTCCCATAGTCTTAGATTGGTGAGTAAATATTCGTTTCTACCGTATGAATCAACTGTTCTAACAGAAGAAGAGGATATAATAGGCATCATCACCAGTAAGTCGTACACAAAAGCATACAGTATCTGGAACAAGAAAAGAAAAATTAATTAATATAGTATAAATCCTGGGGAAGTAACCGATTTGATTTCACTTTTGCCTGAGATTAATCAGGTTTGGTATGATAGAGGTATTCGACCCAAGGTAATTTCTTTTTTTTTTCTTCTTTTTACCAAAACAATCAACTTATTTTCTTGGTCCCTTTCCTTAAAAAAAATGAATATGATTAGCAACACTATTCTGAATCAAGAAATGGAGCCAAAACCGCAACAGAAATGAGAGCACATAGTGATAGAGTCCATGTAAGAAACTAACTTTCAATTGATCCATGATAACTGATAGGATTTTCATTTCTTGTAGTTTTTGCCGCCTACATCGGACGATGTAGATCTTATGATTGAGGCCAAAGATAAAGGTACTTGTTGTAGAGACAATACGAACTAAACCACTCATACCCTATATAGAACAAGCCGTATTTCAATTGTACAAGTCATATAACCTAGAGCATGTTGACGATGATGTTTGGATTCCAAAAACAGGTCTAGGTTCATTAAAAACAGGTGGAAGAAAAACACACAAGGCTGTTGCCAAGAGTAAGAGTAAATTGGAACAGGTACCAATGGAAGACACAACGATGGAAATCAAAGAAGAAGAAGTGAAGAAGACACCACGCAAATCTCGAAGAATATCATCTATTTCTATTGCAGAACTGAAAAGAAAAGAAGCTGAGGTTGAAGCCATTCAGCTTGCTTGGGAAGAGGAACAAGAGCTCTTGGAGAAGGAAAAAGAAAGCAAACTAAAAGTTAAGAAGGCGGAAGGTGTGACAAAGAAAACAAAAAAGCGCACACTGACAGAAGGTGATTCAAAGCCGAAGGATAAATTAAAGAAAAAGACAAAGAAGAGCACTACTGAACAATAAAAAAACATAACTCATAAAAAACAAATAAAAACAATGTTAGAAAAAAAGAAAGTAAACAAAATCATTAGATAGGCTTTACTATTCAAGTACATCTTCAGACTTTGACAAAAAAAAAAAAAAGAGTGATAGAATCCTCAAAGGTCACCAATCCAAACCTTGTTGCAAGCATTTTGAATTTTTATAGCCATTGTCTCGTCTTCCGGTAGCTTTTTTTCCCTTGAACTTGCTCTTAATCATTGATCAAAACTGCTCAATAAGATTGAGATCTAAAGAATAGGAGAGAAAGTTACGCACAGCTATATCCGCGAACCTCAATGTACCTTATGCTTATAGATTGGAGCATTATCTAGTGTAATGCAATAGCCTTCGAGCTCTGGGTAGGTAAGTCATGATATCTATGCAACTGGAAGTAGAATCAAAACAGCAATCAATTACAACGTCGCCTTGGGTCTTCTTAAATGCTGATGAAGGGCTTTCCCTTTTCTTGCTTCCAGTTTTAACTTTTGGACATCTAACTCTCGTATTCACTGCATTCCCTGTGGGCTTATGTTTCCAATCAAGTCGTTTTTTCAATTTTCTTTCATGGCCATTTCTCTCTCTCTCTCTAAAAAAAAAAAGAGAACGCATTTTCATGCAATTAAGTGACAAAGTCATGAAAAGATATGCTTTCTTGGTAAACTGGCCTGTCAAGTTCTTCATTATGTCATATAGAGCAGAGGAAGGACTTTTGTCAAGGAAATTGACAATGAAATCTACATGGTCTTTGGTTAACACAGGACGTCTACCAGCTTTTCCTTTTACCAATTTCAAACGCTCTAGCCTATATCTCTTCATCTCCTGCTCTTTCCGACTTTGTGTTTTCTAGCCGCGCAGCTGTGCAATTGATTTCCTGGTATTGCATCATCTCTATTTCTCGCACTTTTTCTTTTATCATGACAGCAGGGAATCCTCTTCCCCCCCCCTCCCCCTTCATCATGAACATAAAATTTAAAAAAGTTCAGGATATCAATTGATACAACAAAAAAAAACCTCACTTTTTGTTGTTATTATAATCAGTTATTTACTTGTTCAGAATTGGTATTTTTATGCCCTAGATTTTCCTGTCTGACGAGCATGCTTTAAATAAACAGACAATGGCTTGATCTTTTCGGGAATCCAATCACTGTTGTAAATACACAAGACACGAACACGTTCATTATACTCCAGGTCAGGTAATAGCTTAGGTGTAATTAAAAAGTACCTAACAACAGATCATAAGATAACTTGATTATCGTTGATTCAAATCCCTTTAAGACTTACTGAGAAGTACCAGGTCGACAAGCACCCTTAACAATTTGACTGTGAATCATACGTTCATTTCGTGGATCCATACCTTGGTTAATCTCGTCGACTACACGGAAAGGTGATTTAGCAAGATCTTGTAAGGACATCAGATAGAGAATGGTTGTCACAGATCTTTCGCCACCCGACTGACGTTGACCGGTTAGCTGTTGAAGTTTTTCGGTATTTCTGAATCTGACAAAAATGTCGATACCCCATTTATCATAATCATCAGATTCATGTACTCGGATTTCACCTAGACAGTTGATACCTAAAGAAATGCATCTGATTAGTCTGTCTCACCCATACACGCGCAAAAAAGAGTAAATTTTACTTACGCTCAAAGGCGGCCTTGAATTTAACATTGATTTTATTCACAAGGTCGTGAATGGGAGGTGCCCATTGATTCTATATGTCATTTATTAGTCAATTGAGAGTGTTTGTATTTTTGGCCTTAATTTTACCTTGAGTGATTCTATTTGGCTATGGTAATTTTCAAGCTTTCTTCTGTTTTGTTCAATCTTAGCCCCCAAGT
The DNA here is from genome assembly GCA_025331445.1 of Blakeslea trispora. Taxonomy (NCBI): domain Eukaryota; kingdom Fungi; phylum Mucoromycota; class Mucoromycetes; order Mucorales; family Choanephoraceae; genus Blakeslea; species Blakeslea trispora. The sequence goes on along the minus strand of JAIWNE010000001.1, from coordinate 829,458 downwards.
CTGCAATCTTATCATTTTTTTAAAGAAAACATGAGTTATGAGTAAACACATTGTCTTGCTTTTCTCTTTCTTTTGTTTACTTTTTGCTTTCTTTCTTCATAATGTTTCATAGCGTATGGATTAGCATACCGAATGCCCTCAGCCTTTCCCTTTTCTTCTTCAATCTTGGATTCGAGTTCTTCAATTGTGATGGATAAACCACTCTCCTCTTTCCATTTTCTCAAGATATCTCTAAATGCACCGTCCAGTTCGCCAGGTAATTCACGGCCAGCAGTCTTACATTCTTCCATTGCTCTTTTTGTCTCGCTTTCAGCAGCCATCGCATTTTGCTTTGCAACCTGCATGTTGTGCTCAGCAGCCTCAAGCGCAGCCGAATGTTCTCTGTAGTAGTTTCGAACAGCTGAATGCTTAGCATCAAAGTATGAATATTGAGCCTGTGTGATGTTTCGCTCTTCATAAGTCTCGATACATTTCTCCACTATCTGTTCATAACTATCTAATGCTGCTGCCTCTTTCTCTAATAGCTCCTCAATAGAAGACTCAAGCTCTTCCATCTTGGCTTTATCTTCCTCAGGCTTCTTCTTTAGTTCATCTAACTCTGCTCTCGCGGACTGCAATCTGTACTTGATTTTCTCATACTTTTGAACCCTGGTCTGGACATCTCTCTTCCGAGACTGCAAATCTTCCTTCTTGTGCTTTAATTCTTCCAACTGTTGCTTGATGCGATCATGATCGTTATGGAGCTCTTTGACTTCAACATCTATTTGTTGCATATTGCCTTGAATGGTTCGCATCTGTTCCGTCAATCGTGTTTTAGCTTCCACATCCACTATAAAGAGAGAGAATAGCATGAATACAACTTTTTTTTTGAGAAAAAAGAGTCGGCTATCTTGAAATTACCTGAGTTGCCCAAGATGTAAGCTCTTCGAATCGAATTGGTGACTGTCTGCTTGCTCTTTTTACCATACAAACTTGTCTTTACATTGTAGGCAGTCTGACCAATGGCAAACTTTTGGAATATATTGCTGTTGACAATATCAAGCTCTCTTGTACTCTGTAAGGCAACAGGTATTAAGTTGATTTTTGTTTCGCTACAGAGGAAGCGAAAAATCAAATCGGGGCATTGAATGAGATCACTGACAAAATATTCCATCTTAAATTTGGCTCGAAGATCTGCTGTACTGATAGGTGTTTTAACCACCTGATCTGGAATTGTGTCTGGCCAAACAATGCCTACTTTCCACTTCATTTTATCTACAGCATAATCAGTGAACAGACGATAATCTTCTTGTTTCTCACAAATAAACACCTATATATATATATATATATATATTAGGAAAAAGGCCAAGTCATTGTAATGAACCAAAAAAAGGGGGGAGGAGGGAAACTTACTCTGTAGACACTACTTCTGGGACCACCAAGTGCATTTTCAACCAAGTCTGCATACTTGTCATCTTTCAAATTCAAATAAAGTATAAGAGGTTCATAGATTCTACCCGAGAACCTCTGTTTGTTGTTCCTTAGCCATTCGAAGGCAGTCACTGTATCAGGGTAGTCACGTTTCAACTTGTTTAAGCGTTGTCTTGTCACATCATCCAATTGTTGTTTACTATAAAAGAGTCTTGAGTTTTCTGCATCCCTCTTTTGCTTTTTTTTTTCTTTGTTTTGTGTCCAGAGATGATTCACTTACTCTCGTTGTTTATTATCAAGTTCTTGTTGTAGCTCATGCTTGATAGACTGCTTTTCTCGAACTTGTTGTTGAATTTCAGATGATTGTAAATGGATATTGCTGGCTTCGTTATTGATTTGTCTCTAACTGCCTTATCAGTACATAATAAGCTTCTATATAAAAGAAAAAAGAGTTGCTTACAATGCCTTCTTCAAATTCAGAGACATCTGCTGAAGGTGGATTTTCTAATTCTTTTTCAAAGGCTTCAATCTTTCGTACTGTTTCGGCAACTTTCTTCTCTCTTTCGGGTAGCTTATTCTTTAGCGTAATAATTTGTTTTCGGTTAAGGGCAATATCTTCTCTCTATGATCAAACCAATCAATCGTCTGGTAGGCAAACTAAAAAAAAAGGCGTTCCTTACTGTTTTTTCAATGACTGCCATGGTTTTTTTAGCATTTGTCAATGCCTCTTTGAAAACCTTCTCGGTTTCATTTCTGATTCGATTGCTATTTATTTTCTCTCTTTCTGTTTCACTAAAGCAGGCATGAATGTGACTAAGTGAATGAATCGTTCATAGACAGAAATAACTTACTCACAAAGACGCTTAGCAGGCGCATCCTCTTCTTTAGCCTTTTTCACCTTTTCTCGCTCTGCCTGATACTGTTCTCTATATTGATCTGACTTTCTCTTTGACTCGGTATACCTGACAAGAGGAATCTGAGCTTCAAGCAATTTAATTTCATCTTCAATCTTCTTCTTGGACTGCATTCGAGTGACATCTCTTTCCAACTGCTCATTACGGTTGTTTAGTGTCTTTAATTCATCCAGGTCAGATTCGTGATTCTAATAAGATAAAAAAAAGAGAGAGTGAGTGAATTTGATATGGATGGTATAGTTGAGTTTGTTTACTTTGATCAGTAACTTTTCTTTGTTTCTCATGTCTATCAAGCGCTTCTGAAGATCATGCAAATCAGATCTTCCTGCTGCGGTCTGTGTTCGTTCAAGTAATTGTGGGGGAGATAACTAACGAAATAGGTGAGAACATGATATTCATATTACTTGTTATGCTCTTTACTTCAGCAAATTCAGAAACACGATCTTGAGGTAAAAACTGACTTTGACCATGTTAGCAAAGGTGAATTAATAAAAAGTAGACTATTGAGTTGCTTACCATAAGTTGTCTACTTGAATGTTAAATTCATGAATAATAGCCATGACATCCTTTTGGGAACTTGCTTTATCTATTGTGTTCTGGGGTATGAGCGTCTTCTTATTTAGATAGGAGTGATACAAACTTACCATTGATTCTCCAGTTTGTCACGTTATTTGATCTTCTAAACGAGCGCTGAATAACAACGTTTCGAGTATTGACTTTTTTCAGTTCAATAGTGATGACTGCCTCGTCTGCACCTGTTCTGACAAATTCATTGATGTTCTTTGCTCTACCCAAAAGAGAAGGCGAACCACCCAAACCCAAGGCAATCGCACAGACAATGGTCGATTTACCCGTACCATTAGGGCCGATGATCATGTTCATTTGAGGACCCGGAAAGACCTCACAATAATCATAAGTGACAAAGTTTCTTAGTGTGATTTTCACGATAGAGCCCTCTACATAACTAAAAGAAAAGAGAGTCAAAGCGGTTGGTTGGTTTTTCAATAAACAAAAAGCTGAAAATGCTGTACCCGTCTTCTCCAAATAATAAAGCGTTCGTGTCTTCTTCTGTTTCCATGTCGCTCAACTGTGAAGATTCATGTGTGTTGCCATTGATTCTTGTACGCTTGTTCGAAGATATAAGAGAAAGTTCCTCTTCTTCGTCTGAACTAGTGGCTGGCCTTCTTTTAGACATATTGTGTTTTTCAACAATTACAAGACAAAATAAGAGAAAACAAGCTTGTTTTTTTTATGGATGAATGAAAAAAAAAAATTATTGATTTAATCTCATCAAAGTGAGAACACCATTGTGCTGGGCAGTTACTGGGTCTTAAAAGGCAGAGAATTATGTTAACAATGTTGTTCAAAGAATGTAATTTTTCAAAACGGTACAAAAGACGTGATCAGGTAAAAAAGAAGAGTTTGCTGGAGTAGTCGCTTATTGTATAAAGTGGGAAAGAAAGGAGACGAAAGTCAGTAAAGAGTATAGGAAGAAAGACCTTATTTGGGCTTCCAATGTTGTGAACAAATGTCTGGTATCATAGATGCAAACAAGCTTATTACGAACTGTATGTTTGTGACTATTGGATGTTTCGAATGAGCAGAATAAACAAAAGAGCGTAAACCAATTAAAAACAGAACAATTCAAAGCAATCAAGTCCTATCATCCAAAGAGATTTGATCAATTTTATGTTGACCACATTGCGAATAAAATCAACTGTGATGAAATGAAGGATGACACGTTAGTGTATAAGTTCATTTTGGATCTTATGCAAGTATCTAGAGCTGCTGAAGTGGAGGAAACTGAGATTGTTATAGGTACAACCAACTGTCAAAGCGTTTCCAAAGCGGGAGCGAATAATGTGATAAATATTCACCCATGGTAGAAAAGATGATCTCCCACTCATTCATATACACAGAAAAAAATGAATTAGGACCTCTGCTAGTTTGAAAGATATAAGGAAGAAAGAGGTTTTTATTGGATAATTGAATGTATATAAAAAATGAAGCGTGGCTCTGAGAGCACATGTCACATTGATTCTTCTCTTGCGGATGTTTGTCACCTCTCGCAAAAATAAAAAACGTGCTTTTTGTTGTTTATCACCATCATATTGAAATCAAAGGGGAAATGTAAGAATAGAGGAGTTATGTGGAGTAGATGGAAATGATACAATATATTGTTTGTCTGAGAGAATCAGAATTCAAATAAATACAAGAAACTGCGTTTGCGTGTATCAAATACAGTTATTAGCTTAGTTGCAATTTAATGAAATGGATTTATACAAAATGAGGAAGAAAGAGAAAAGAAAGGAGAAGAACAGTGCCATAAGTTGAATAAAGAGAAGTGTCTTGAGGTTTCGAAATAGTCATGTAGTAACTGCAATAAAATTGCTACAATCACCACATCTTACTGACTCTGTTTTTATTCTTTGAATAGTACTTATTCAAGGCTGGAAAAGCAAACACACTCTTTGTCATGCAACTTCAAGATGCCAATGAGTTAATAAGCAAAAATTCGATCTCAATATGCTTGACAAAATCATACACCACCAAAGGTTTTAGATTGTAAAAAAGGAAACTCAACTTTTTGGAAGCTAGTCATTGGCTGAAAGCTTTGATGTTCCCCTGTGCGGTAGTTGAAAACCATTTAGCAAAGAATTATTCGTTGGGACTTTGGGATTACTAACACGTTTTGAAACAAAAGCAAAATAAAGCCAATCAGTAAATGAGAAAATTTAAACGGAATTCTATTTGAACTTGGAGAAATTAAAGATTTATAGATAAAAGCATAGGAACATAAGTAATAACATAATTAAGGGCATAGGTGAGGGCATAAGTGAGGGCATAAGTGAGGGCATAAGTGAGGGCATAGGTGAGGGCATAGGTGAGGGCATAGGTGAAAGCATAAGTGAGGGCATAGGTGAGGGCATAGGTGAGGGTATATAAACATAATGGAGGGCATAGAAGAGGAAAGGAAGGTTAAAAGAAGGCTTAATTGGAGAGGAAATTGGTATAGTATTTGAAATACCAGTAAATTCCAAACTTGCTTAAGTTGATTAGTTGGTAGTTGTCCAACCGAGTATGCATATCAAGTAAGCATTCGAGGCGAACTTGCCTATAGTCAATAAGTTCTCTCGTAGGTAGCGCCCTGAGAACATTTGTTAGTCTATCATTGGCAGAAGCCGGTTGTACTTGATAGACTTGCATAAAACCATCGACGTAAACGCCAACTTGGAGCAAAGAAGGATGTTGTATCTGTTTAAACAGTGCAAACAATCCGTTGCATACCTTGATATTATCATTTTGATAATCATTGTTATCAACAAAGTCTCGAGTTCCCCCAAAGAAATGTTGGTAAAAGTCTTGTGCATGTGTGTCAACAAAATTTAGAACTCTTTGGCCAGTCTTGACTCTAAAGCCATCTTGAGTCAACCAAGAGCCACCATCTACAACATGTCTCATAGCTGCTTGCTTGCCAAACTTAACAGCCAATTGTCTTGGAACTTCGGCTTTGTTTGTATGTTCAATGTGCTCCCTGATGTGCTTGTTAAACTGCTCCCCTTTTTCTGTCTCAAAGTTCAAAGCTGCGCCAAAGCGTTTGATGTCTTGCGATAAGTGAGTAAGGAAATGGGTTTTGGGCTTCAGGTGATACTTGACATGCTTGATGTGTGTGCAGTTTTGATCATAGTCATAGAGTATGGCAACCAGTTCTCTAGATACTTGGCCTACTACTTCTACATAATGGTTAAAGCCTTGTGGTACTTGCTTTACAAAAAGAAGGGAGCATAGCTTTCCGAGCTGGACAAAACAAGGAATCATGTACTTGAGATTTCCTGTTGCGTCAGGAAACTCTGCGACTAAAATCACGGGAAGTATTTGAAGCAATACTTTGAAGTCTCTTCCCAAGAAAGACCCAACATGCTGAAGCTTTCTACTCAGCTTTCTAGAGAAGCCTTTTGAATGCTTGTAATGATCAAGAGCCGTCGTTATTTTGGTCAATTGCGCTTTAGTAGCAATGATTTTAACGAGGTCTGTTATCAAGTACTTCGACACACCTAGCAATACTGTATGAAGGATCTCAGTTGGAGTATCCTGTTGTGGATCAAAAGACTTCAGTTGTAAGAGAGCACTTGTGTTAGTGTCTTTAAATGACAAAACTTTTGCTACTGAGCTTTCTCCAGCTTTAGGAGCATCTAAGATCACACTGCTTCGATCGGAAGTACTTGCTGCTGTCACATAATGAGATCTAACTCGCTGGCAATGATCTCCAGTGTAGTATGATCTTGTTCTTTGTCTAGCTTCAGCACCACGAGAAAGGTCGACATAGCACTTTCTACAAGGACACTTGGTACGTAAGCCATAGAGACCACAAAGTTGAGAGTGACAGGGAGAGTCTGCTTCAATCCACAAAACGGGAGCCACAACAAGCACATCTTCATTGTCAACTGCTGAATACATGACAACACCGTTCTCCAGCTTGACTAGGTCTTCTACAAGACAAGGAATCAACGAAACTCCACTAATACCCTCCTTCTTTTGGACAGCTCCAATAAAATGCATATTCTCTAGTGACGATCTTTCCTTGAATGTCATTGAAGCACATCGCATTGACCAGCTTTCATATGCATTGAACTGCTTGCTCTTGTTTCCACTAGTATCATCGGTGAAAAGAATAATAGGGCTTATTCTAACCTTGTAATACTTTCCAGGTTGATTAGCAGCAAGCTTTCTGAGTGGATGCATGATGGTGAAAAGGTTCAGATGATATGTGCTGAGTTGCATCATACCATTGAAGATGTCGAGTCCAATTGCCAGATTGGCACGATCGACTTGCACTAACTGTATCAATTGACTTGCACGCATCTTGATGCAATTTTCTTTGATGAAGGTTCTTGAATCATTTGGATAAATGATAACTTGGTAGTCTTGTACAAAGAGATTGTTGCATTCAGTATGAAACGATTCGATTAGCAAGTAAATAGATCTGTTGCCTGCTTGAATTAGAGCAATATCACCAGACCAGTAGTCAAAGTCATCTACAGTAGTCATAGGCTGTTGGAAGCATGGGTTCTCTTTCCATTTCTTGCCTTGTTGTAGGGAGACTGACTGATTGGGAGTACGATCAGGGGCAGAGAAAATTCTAACTGATTTTCTTGGGTTGGACGCCATCAACTTCAAATGATCTGAAGGTAGATTTACACATCCTTCAACTGAGGCATTATTATCATTTTTCAAGATAACAGACTTGCTAGGAAAAACTGGAATCTGGTTGCGAACTTGGTTCTGGTAATGCATGAGCTTGTTGAGTGTTGGCAAAACAACTCTTTCATTCTTTCTGAAAGCTTCTTCAGAAACAATCAATAGAAGCTTGAATGCATAAAGAATTTTCATCATCATTCTTTGAGATATCATGTCGTTATCTCCATCTACCAAAACATGCAATATCATTGCCTCAATATTCTTGAAAGGAAATGCTGACTCTGCATTTTGAATTCCTCCGACATTTTGATTGAAAAGACCTTGTAATGTTTGAATACGATAGTTTACAAGCTGTTCCAAAAGTCTGTCGGTGTCTTCATTTTCTTCTTCAACTTCAGAGTCATTGAAATCCAGTTCGAAGTCATCTTCGTCTTGCTCTTCTTCATTGGCTGCAGCACTAAGTTCTCTTTGCTCAGCAGATCTAAGATAGCTGTTGATGTATACTTCGCTCATACGATGCACAGTAGATAAATGTTGTCCAAGCATGTACTTTGTTGCAAATATCCCATCACACAAACCACAATGATTCTCAGGCTCTGTTTCGAATTGGCTAAATACACTTCTACCAGGTTGGTTTTGAGGTATGATACGTTGTCTTTTTTGTTGAGAGGACATTTTGAAGAGAAAATTGAATGAGGAATAAGTAAAGAAGGAATACAATCAAACCAATTTTTCTTTTTTTGATTAAGTTGACCAACAATGTCACACTGAAACGCCTAATTTTATTTTCAACTTGGGAGGACTTGAAGATTTTAATTTTGATTTTTCTTTTGCATGCTTCTTTTTTCCCTAATGGTCAAAAAATAACCACCTGCTTATCTTCTTTATTAGACTACCTGCTCTCCTCAGTCTATTAGGAGCATATAAGGTATGAAACAACTTTACTTTCTTTTTATTGTTTACTAACCATATTTAACGCTAGAACAAAAAGTGAAGATAAGATGCTGAGGTAGGTCATCTATTATTGCATACTGCATAAAGTATATCTCTAACTAGATCTTTCATTCTACTAGGATGTAATAACAAAGTTATATATATATAGTGACTTGAATGTAAGTGGTTTCTATCATTAAGTATTGCTCTGTTGCTTATACTTTTTATAATCGATTTAGGCAAGCCAAGCACTTGATAGTTTATGAATCTCTTAGTTATAATACGGCCAGCTAAATCTATTAGCCACTAGGTTCTGGATAGCTGCTACTAGGCTTCTGAATGGCTACTTCTAGGCTTGATATACCAGGGTGCAGTAGATTGACCCCGGAATACAGGTAGATAGGTTTTTAGGCTGCAATAGCCATTACCTTACTACACTGCTTCCAAGGACAACCTACTGCACCCTGGTATATCAAGCCTAGAAGTAGCCATTCAGAAGCCTAGTAGCAGCTATCCAGAACCTAGTAGCTAATAGATTTAACTGGCACAATTTAATCCAATAAAAATTATTTTATTATTCATTTTGCATAAAACACCTTGATTCATCTGAAAATAAAAAATAAAACTCCTCCATGTTTCTCGTCCAAAAAAGGAATCTATTTTGAGTCTGAAAAATCCGTCGGTGTTGCAATCTAAAACCTCTGGTGGTGTAGCAATCACTTTCTATCTCTTTTTCTTGTTTCTCGGAGTGAAACAAGATGCTCTCAATTATCATGCTTACATGACTGCCTCTTAATATGAGTGCCCTAGTCCAATCAGTTTGAGTTTTTAGTAGCAACATCATAAAGAAATTACAATTTCAACGTGCTCATACCGAAAAGAAAGTACAGTTCTAATGGACCAGAGTTATGTATTTAGCTATCAAGCTGCCATGTACTTCATTTGAATAGTATGGACTGGCTCGTAGCAAAGTTATCCTCGTGTATTTAATCATTTCCAAAGTCAAGATAGAGTAGAAAAACGTATTTCAATGTCAATTTGCAAATACATAACAATGAGAAACTTAACAAGTGAAGACAAGAACAATGTACACCAGTATAGAAAGTCAGCATATATTTTTAGCTTTCGTGTGCTTATATCGAATAGAGCTGGGGGATTTATGTATGAAACATTATTTTATCAGCAAGCAGTTGCATAAATATAAGTATCACACCACTCTAAAAACTGTATCAAGACTGATTTTTGAGGGCACAAGAAAAAAGAAAAATCAGACCATTATGTATATATCGAAAAGTTGAATAATCAGTGGATTAAGGCTGAATGCAAAGCAAATAATTCTGTTTTCTGTCATGCTTCCGAAGTTTTTTTCTTTTAAAGCATACGCATGTAAAAAGCTGGAGAGGTTAGAGATTCGCGGTGATAATACACTACATGTCCTCCATTCATTATCAGACTGAAATCATTCCCGTTATGGCAATGATAATCAAAGATATTCGTAATCTCGGCTTGCATGAAAACGAATTCACAATAAATCTTTGTTATTGCATAGTAGAAAAAACACATGTTGCATTGAAAATCCAATTATTTGGTTTAGGACAATAAATATCATCCGATCCGCTCACCAAACTGATGGTTTATACTATCTCTTTTTTTAGGGGGGAGACAGAAAATATTTTGACTTTTATCGGGCCATTGAATTTGATGGACGTATCTTACCAATGGCCAGAATTTTGTTTGATTTATCTGAGTAATAAGAAAATAAAAGTCTGTTTCCCGGGTTTGTCATTACTTTTGCAACCTTAGCAATTAAAAAGGTACATTTTCACCTTTACAAGGGAGTTGCTGAATTAAAGCTTAACAAATCGGTGATGAACAGAAAAAAAAAAGGCGAAAAAAGATTACTTCTAGAAAATAAGATTCAAAGTCAACCGAAGCCCACCAGGGTTTCATTTGCATTTAAGGGACAACGCGTGCTTTCTGAAACACTGTTAGCAGTAACCATTTGATTAAATTTAATTCGAATCACTGCTGTTTTTCTTTTTTTGGTGTATCAGCCGAAGACAAGCTTTTACTTTTAGGAATAACGATCAAAAGAAAAAGGAAACTAGAACAAGCTTATCATTCTATTTTTTTTTAAGTGTTAGCTATACGAAAAAGAAAATGAAAATCGTGGTCCATTTTTCTTGAATTTGAATATACCTGTCAATCTTTCTCTTCCCTTCTTTGACCCTAGATATCGAAGCATCTCTCTTATTCTAGACTAAACATGCGAGTTACAAGGCCTATCAGATTAGGTTCGCCTGAATTACCTAAAATGGTAACTGTCAAACTTAGTTGCACAAGTATATGCAATAATCAATATGTTGCTAAAGAGTGAAATGAGCTCGATCTAAGTTGTTTATACATTAAATCTTTATCTCTGTATCTTTGTATTCACATAAAAAAAACAAATAAATAAAGCAATATTGTAGTAACATAATATCTATATTTAAGCTTTAATAGATACAAATTCTCTCTCACATGAATTCTATTTTGAGCAACAAATCCTTTTTTTTCGCACATTTTGGCTGAATATCGGAATAGAACAAAATTAATGATAATATTAAAAGAAAAAGAGACTAATTAGTGAAACATGTTTAATGTGCATTAATCCGGGTTACAAAGCCATGGTGTGGCAATATGTCTATCACTTTCAAAAAAATCTGATTGAAGATGATTTTAAAAAAATTGAAAGCCAAAATCGAAGAATGCACTGACCTTTCTTTCATGAGGATACAAGTCATCTTTTCATGCAAATGTGAAACGATAGGCTCTGCCGATATGGAGTTCTTTTTGATATAAAAGCAAAGAAATTCCAACTTCAAATCCACAACAAAATCATTCATTGACTTTCTATCTTTATCAAAAATGAAAATTCTCAACGCAATTCTACTCTCTGCTGCTGCTTTCTCTATGATGGCTACTGCTTCTCCTGTCGCCGAGGAAGTAAAATCCAACAACGTCTTGAAGAGAGGCGATGATAACAAATATGACGGCGATGACTATGGTGGTCACGGCGGTTATGGCGGTCATGGTGGCTATGGTGGCGGTTATGGCGGTCATGGTGGCTATGGTGGCGGTTATGGCGGTCATGGTGGAGGAGGCCATGGTGGTGGAGGCCACGGTGGTGGTGGAGGAGGCCATCACAAGAGAGAAGAATACGGCTCCGGCTCTCACCATGGATCTGGCTCTGGCTCTCATCATGATTCTGGCTCTCATCATGATTCTGGTTCCCACCATGATTCTGGTTCCCACCATGATTCTGGCTCTCATATGGACTCTGGCTCTCATCATAAGCGTGGCGATGACTATGGCTCCAAGCATGGTGGTTACGGCTATGGCTCCAAGCATGGTGACTACGGTTATGGTTCTAAGCATGGTGGTGGCTATAAGGATGACTACAAGGGTCACAAGAAACACCACTAAGCCACTACATCTACATTACGCTTTAACTTGTACAGTCGCCCATAATTTTTGTAACATTTATCATTTTCTTAAAAAATATTTAAAACACTTAAGCTCTTATTATATGGGCCATCTGTATATATTGATATAATAAAAAAAATTGTTTGTGCACATTCATTATATTCTGTATATAACTTTAGTTCTCTATTTTATTCCATCAACCTCTTGAACACATCTCTCATCTTTATTATACATCGTATTTGACTAAAGAGAAAAAACAGCAGACAAATCGATGCTTGAAGTTAACAAGTAACAACCATGTTCGAATTAAAGCAAAGTTCACTGATACATTCAAACTTCAGACAATCTTTTAGTGCTATAGATATGGAGAACTACTCGCGCGCCCCTCTCGCGCGCCTCAGTGGCTTAGATATAAGTGAGGTGGCTTATGAGGACGTCCTCTTTTTTGGTCATGTTAACAAAGATGAAGGTCCTGTGTAACTCGTACCTGAGTAGAATAAATGCATGAATGTGATATTTTTGAATTGTGAAACAACTTCTGCTTTGATTGTAATAATTTTAAAAAGAGGTTTAATTGGATACTGATATAACATAGAATAAGAATAAATAAATGAAAGATAGAAAAAAGAATTCAATAAAAATATAATAAAAATAAAAAAGATTGAAAAAAAAGAGAGAGGTAAAAAAAAGTGAAAATTAGCATTGTTGATTTAATCGATATTGATCTCAACCGTTTCAGCATCATCTAAAGTGGATGTTAGCTTGAAAAGAAATGAATGAGATATCAGAATACTCTACCTAATTGCTCTTTTCTGCTTTGAAAGAACAAATAATGGTTCCAAAATGTACGTTTGAAATTTGGAGACACACCAAGAGAGATACATGCACTTTCATACATGCTAGCAACAGGCAATGGCCAAATTGGCTTGACTGATCGCTTCATACTCAAGGTAACGAAGTGATTGTCATTTACTCGTTGCAAAAGCAGAGGCATTTCTTTTTTCTTCTTAGTTTCTTGTCTAAGGTACAAAGGAATGAAAGTACAAGGTGGAGTTTTAGTATACTTTTTTTCCGCAAACGTTGCAATTGGTCTCTGAAAAGTGTCAGCAGCTAGTTGAGCACATCCAGGCATAAGAAACCAATGCTCCTCGCTTGCACTGCATATGGTCGAGTCAATGTACTCGCTGCCAATCTTCTCCTCTAGCCCAAAGCACACAATTGACTTAAGTTCATCATAATCTATGAATCCCTTAAGATGCGCTTTGTAAAAGCCAGTATTCTCATCTTTTTCTTCGTCCATCATGAGAAGGAAGTCTCTCATCTGCTTCTTGACTTTCCAGAATTCATTCTCATCTCCAAACAACTGGACTGCCAAAGCTCTGAATCCACAGAATCCATCTTTGCGTACATTAATGACAGCAGTGTACCAAGTGTCTAGAATCGAAGGGTGTATCTGCTCAATAATAGAGAGATACTCCTTCTCTTCTTTTTTCAAAGAAACTGTACTGCTATCACCTTCAACATCGTCATCTTCAACATCCTCTTTCTTAACTTTCACTAAGTAAACAGGATACCCAGTTAGCTTAAAAAAGTTGATCTATTGTGAGAGTACCTGTTTCATCTTCAATCTTTGTTTTTTTTTCTGCTTTCTGCACTTTCTTTATTTTCATTTTTGCGCTTCTTGGCCTTTTCTTTGTCATTGTCTTTGAGTTTGTCTTTGACAATCTCGACACCAACACGGTTTCTTTTCTGCAACTTGGGTCTTCCCTTATGCACAGTTGCCAAAGTAGGCGCTTTAGCATTGCCAACATTTTTTGGGCCAAGCTGGTCGATCAATGCTTGCATATCATCAATGATATGCTGCTTCTCTTGATACGTCTGGCTTCTCATGAATATATCATCCAATTGGTTTCTCAAGTGCTGATACACAATTGAGAACTCGCCATTGACTACATCTTGATAATCACCACTAGGAGTGTTAGTCTTGTTTTCAAGACTAAGCTGGCCGATTTTAGCAACTAGAAATACAATTAACACTAAAGAGCATTACTTTCATTATCACAAATTACCATTTCCGTTGATGAAAGGAATGTGCCATCTGGGGTGAACAGCATCAAGTGTTACTTCGCCATTAGACTCAACGCATTTAAGTAGTTCATGGCGACAAGGTAAGCGCCACACCTTCACAAAACAAGAGCATTCTTGGCTTAAAAGGCCCTCTTGTTTCTCTTTCAAACCTTTTACGAGCTGGTTTTTTACTTTGATCAAAGCAAACTTGGTGATCTTGCCTTGCAAAGACTTCAACAAGTGCTGCACTTCGCTCGTGATAATGGAAACAGGAATAGAGAGACTTTCATGTTCCATTTGAAAGTTACGATAGTCCTCCTTTAGAAGCAAAAATCAGATAAATATTTCAACAAACACTAATATTCGACCTTACTCTCATCTTGTACCAATGATCGATCTTATCAGTAACAGGGCCCATTTTTCCTTTAGAAGATCCAATGCTATGCTTCATAGCAGCATGAGTGCCCTCAACACGGTTTGTTGATCTGTTGTTCATATGGGGATGGGCATTAGCATAATAACTGCCCCATTGAACTTCTGACTGTATCATACTATTCAATAATAAAAATGATTTTTAGACTAGTCATAATAAAGCCAAATACCAAACTTACAGTTGGAAATACTCAATACATGTATTCTTGTTAACAAGAAGTCCGTCACGGTTAAGGAAGTTGACGTATGACTTCTTGGCATCGTCGTACTCCTCCTTGGTGGTGCATCCACGAGCAATATCAAATATCAAACTTTTGTGTTCAGCTTCATAATGTTCGCGTTCATGCACTATAAAGTAAAATTCAAGAACAGTTACTTGATCTTGGCTCTCAAGAATATCTAGAGTTTCCTTTACCTTCAAACTTAGGATTGATTTCTTTTAGAAATCGCTCTCTAAAATGTCTCTCAATGTGTATATAACACAGTAAGTGAGCCGATTCAGGAAATACATCCTGAAGAGCTCCCTTCAGAGCAGCGTCGTTGTCAGTCGTGAAGACACTTGGAAGCTCGAGCTGCTCAGGACTCAAGTTTCTTGGCCAAACCACTTCTCTCAACTGTTGCAAGACCCACTTGTAGACAGATCTTGTCTCTCTTTCCATCCAGGCGCTTGCAACGGGAATTGTAGCCAACTGACCTGGTCTTTCTCTGCTCGAAACGGTACCAGCAACTACAAAATTGAGCAAGGCATACAAATGGCAGTTGCTTTTGTAGGTTGCATCTACTACGATTGATTCAGGAAATCTACGGAGCTCCTGAATTGCATGATCGCTGATAAAGAATACAGCATTTACACGGCCTTCTTGGTTCTTGGTGAAGCGCACGTTGTATTGCTTGCGCTGCAGATTAGTAATGAACGAAGTCATATCAGAGTCAGCGCGATGCATTTGCTGCATGTTTTCCATGTCTCGCTTAGTTACATAGTTTATGCCTTTCAATTGCATAAACTGTTCATATTTTACTCAATCAATTACTCTCACAATTCGAATAAAATATTGAAAGCATACCTCAACAACCTTGGCTGGTGTATTGTACTGTAGGGAAGCAACAGCTTCTTCGAAAACCTCAGCATTTGGCTTTCGGTTAACCTTATAGGTTCTAGCATCATTGGCAAAATGATGGTTGTGGTTACCATCTACTCTTCGCACAGTTACCATCTTCCTTGCTGGGCACAAACGAGCTTCAATCACACATGGACAGCCCTTTTTGGTACTTTCTCTTTTCTTGCCCTTCTTAAGATTGTTGTCATCTTTATTCAAAGACGAATCAACAACCTTGCGAGATTTTCTGAACTGCTTGCCATGTCTACAGATCAGAGTAATAACTTGGCGCTTTTGATCCGATTTGTCGGTTGTAATTGGGCAATTATGCTTTTTACCCAATTCTTGAGCACGAATTCTAAGCTCATCAATATCAGAAAATTCGCTACCGACAGAAAAAACTTCTTCCATTTCCTTTTTCATAGCAGCAACTTTTCTTGAATTTTCATCAACACTTTGAAAAAGACATTCTTCATCGAGCTCGTCGTCTTCATCAGAGCTTTCCTTCTCCTTGTCTTCAAGAGTCTTGCTCATAGTCAACTCCAGTACATCATTTGCTAAACACGATGTAAATCAATACGCTTAAAATTGGAAATTACATATAGAAATTCCCCACTCACTAGCTTCAACTTCAACAGAAGCACTCTCAGTGTCAACTTCAGAATCTGATGAGTCGATCGTGATGACTCCGTTTGACATCTCGAAGCTGAACTCATTTTCAGCTTTAACTTCCTCAATGTCGTATGACTCAATATCAATTTCGCTGATATCGTCACTAGACTCTACAACATTAATTAGCAACAAATTTTCTTGACTCATTTTGTGAATGACTAAAGCAAAATAAAAGAGGAGGATTTCTTTAATTGCTTTTAGATGCTATGCATTTATTCTACTCAGGTACGAGTTACACAGGACCTTCATCTTTGTTAACATGACCAAAAAAGAGGACGTCCTCATAAGCCACCTCACTTATATCTAAGCCACTGAGGCGCGCGAGAGGGGCGCGCGAGTAGTTCTCGATAGATATCTGCTTCAGTAATTACTTAAATTGATCTATAGTTGTGGTACATTATTACGATCAGTAGATAAAAAAAAAGACTAAAGCTTTGTAATCTTCTTGCTTGTTGGTTTAGGTTTTACACAATGTAACTTTGTTCATTATGTCTGTAGCTAATAAACAGAGTGAGTATCTTGATTGGAGTATTTATTTGGCTGAGATAATTTAGAAAGCCTGAAAAGGAAGAAGTTCTATAAATCTGTTCAATACAATTGCGATTCTTGCCATCCGAAAGATACAAATGGAGAGTGAGCATTTTCTTCTGATGTTTTTTCTTTTTCGATACTTCACAACTCAACATGAGTACAATATTTTTATATGAAGATGGGTATGGAAATGTTATTGATGAGAATAGTGGTCCCGAACCCATGGACTACATTGTTGATGGGAATGAATTCATTGTTGAGACTGTTGCTACTCATACAGAGTACTTGGGAGAAGTAGTCCTCAGTAAATCTTCTTTGACATCTCCAATTTTGTTAGAAAAGCTAAAAGATGACGATGTTCATATGAAGGAGGCAAAACCAAAACGAGAGTATATGCGTTATACAGTCCAGGATAAAGCTAGGTTTTTTGATCTGAAGACTGAAAAGTGTGTGACTGCAGCAGCTGCAGCAAAGCAGTTGGGAATTCATGTTCAAACAGCATACAGACGGGCTCAACAATACGAGAGAGATCCTGATAGCATTTTTGATAATTGTAAAAAAAAAAAAAAAATAGACCGTAAGTGCATCTTAACTGAAGAGCATAAAACGACTGTTATCAACTTCATTGATTCTAATCCCTCTGCTATTATTGTTGAAGTGACCGAGCATTTATTGGAGCGATTCCATTATCTTAAAATATCATGCAGCACTGTTAATAATTTTATGAGATGTGAGTCAAACCTTTCGCTAAAAGAAGCAGACTTTCATTTTATTGAGAGAAACAGTCCAGCAAAGATTGAGGAAAAGTACGATTGGGTTTGTAAACAAGAAAATACAGACGTGGACTTTCTGACGAATTGTGTGTTTCTAGACGAGTCTGTTTTTGATGTAAATATGAAACGCTCAAGGGCTTAGTCTACAAAAGGTACTCGCGCTATTGTTACCCGACCTACAGCGAGAGCAAACACGACGTCTATATTGAGTGCTATCTCTGCTGCGGGCTTGATTACAGTCGGTGTAAAAAAAAACGAGATCTACGAAGAAGAGAAAGGCTGAAGGGTGCATAAGCTCAGACCACTATATCAGTTTCTTAAAAATGACTCTCGATAAAATTGACAAGCATCCGCATATCAAAGGCCATTGTATAGTCATGGATAATGCACCCATTCATACGCATGAAAACATAAGGAATTATATTGAGTATCGAGTATACAAATGTGTGTATCTTCTCTGAGCTCAACCCAATAGAACAATTCAGGTCAGTCGCAAAGAGTAAAGCTAAACGTCATTGGTTTTTGTAGGAAGACGCTTTGTCAAAAAGAATCACGGAAGCCTGTGACAAGGTAGAGAAAAGTCATTTAAGAGGCTTCGTTTCGCATTCTTACAAGTGCTGGGATAAATGTCGAGACAAAGAATCCATATAACAATCCCCATTGACTTCAACTCCAATAGAATTCAAGTAAGTAAACAAGAATGATCGATAGCATGATTCAGACTTTTGAAGCACGTCGGTACCACAATTGCCATATATATAGTCATTACGAAACAAGCAATGTCAATTGTGCAGGTATTCAAGTCTTACTACTTTTACTTACAACGTGCCACAAATATCGACAATCAGCTTTTTAAAAACTCCACATACAAGATATATGAGTCCATAAGGATCCTTATCATGTATGTTCACACCTGAACTCATCATACTTTTGTCAAAGAATCCTTAACATGTCTACTTTAAGATTATACGAATAAAAAATTTTACTTAATATCTGGTAGGGCTGCCTTTGGCATCAATAACAGCCTGGCACCTATCCCTCATACTGTCAACAAGAACGTATGAAAAGATCATGGCTGGTCTCGTTCCATGCTTCCAACAAAAGCTCCTTCAATTGAGCAGCATTTTGAACCGTATGTTGTCTACTCTCAATCCTCAACTCAAGAGCCCACCACAAATGCTCAATGGTATTTAAGTCTGGGCTTTGTGCAGGCCAGAATTCAAAGCCATTGATCATATGCCTAGTCTTCCAAGCACGAGTAACAGCAGCAGTGTGTCATGTAGCGCCGTCTTCTTGGAAATTGAAGGTCCTTTCTTCCTTGGCTTGAAGATCCAAGAGCCATGGCTGGAAGTGATCAGCCAAAATCTGGATGTATCGCTCAGAGTCTATTGAGCCATTCACAAATACAAGAGGCCCCGCTCCACCTTTCCAAAAACAGTCCCACAGCATCACACTTCCTTTGCCAAACTTTTTGGTAGGAACTGTGAGCTCCTCTTTGTAGGCTTAGTCTTGCTGTCAAATGACTCTGAGACCGCCCCGATGTCTTTCTATCTCATAACGAGACTCATCCGACCAAATGACACTGATCTATTGATCAGTGGTCCAATTGACATGTTTCTGGGCCCATTCCAAGCATCTTTGCTTGTGCTGTGGTGTCAATGCAGGCTTCTTCTTGGCGTTGTAAGAATCAAACCCCATACTACGGAGATACCTAATCACTGTCATCCTACAGAAGTTGACACCAAATTTCTCTAATTCATGCTTGACACCATTGAAGCTTAAGAAAGGATTCTTGATTACAATAGACCGTAAGTGTCTCAAATCTCTTTCATCAACTTTCATAGGTGCTCCAGAAGAGGTGCGAGACAGGCGTGAGTCCGTTTTATTGATATGAGCAGTAATACTGTTCACAGTTGAAAGAGATAATTCAACGAGCCCAGCTATCTCACGCTGAGAATGACCGGCGCTATTGAGATAGAAAACTCCCCAATATTCTTTGTCTTTGCGCTCGTTGTGAGGACCACGGTTAGTAGTGTTTGTAGCTTTGGGCTTTTTAAGGTTTGAGTAGTTTTGAATGGATGACAAAAGGTTTATTAGAGTAGTGATCAAGATTGTCCGAAACAAAACCTTGTGCCACTGTAAGAAATTGATTTTGATTGGCTGTGACATTACTTGTTGGACGCATTGTATTTCCACACGCAATCATAGCTTTTTTTCTTTTTTATTATTATTCATGGGAAAAATGGTCAGCACAACTATCAACAAAGAAGACAAATCAAAGCTTTTTGAGCTTGCTTTAGAAGGTAAAATTCACTCATGACATATGATGCCCTGAAGCTTACTTTTTCTTTAAAAAAAGCCAAAAATACTTCATATTCCCCTTATTCGAAATTTAGAGTCGGTGCTGCACTATTGACAGAAGATGGAACATTTTTTAAAGGTACCAAGGATGCACTCTTCAAAACGCGAAAAGCATTATTGACAATCGAATAGGCTGTAATGTTGAGAATGCATCGTATGGTAAATTTGCTCCAGTCTCGTTAGTGTGCTTGTGCTAGACATGTCTTTTTTTGTTGTAGGTGCTGCAATTTGTGCAGAGAGAACTGCATATGTAAAAGCTGTGGTATGAATCTGGAAACAATCGTTTTTATTTGTGTACACAGACAGACTATAAACAATCTATTAATTAGAGTGAAGGACATCAAAAGTTTCGTGCCTTAGCTGTATCGACTGATCAAGTGGAATGTGTATCACCTTGTGGTATTTGCAGGTAGAGTGCAGAAGGCTAAAAGCGACAAAGGAGATAGTCTAGGATACTCACATTGAAAAGACAATTTATCTCTGAGTTTGCTACACCTGAAATGCCTGTTTATTTGCTCAACACAAATGGAGAACATAAAGAACTTACCGTTGCTGAGTTGTTGCCATTTGCTTTTGGCCTAGAACAAGGAAAAAAATATCTGGTTTAAATCATTTTATGTCTTTCAATAAACGGATCTTTTGTAGTTTGGCAGGGCAACTGTTTGAACCAAAATCCACAATATCTTCTATAACGGCTACAAACTCTTGAAAGCTATTCTTATGAGCTGCAACGTAAATTTGGAATGTTTGAGCACTCAATCAATACTATTGAACAATTTTAATAAGCAGTAACAATCTTGCATATACAATTGTTACAGGCAGTAATGTAGGTGCCAAGAACAAACATTAGAAAAAGCATGTTAAGGGGTTTTCAAGTTAGGCCTCTGCAACAATTTAGACTCAAATCTCGAAAACCTCAAGTTGGTAAAGCAAGTGATAAAATAGCAGAAAAAACATTCGATTACATAACAACTCCAAGTTACAGTTTTACTGAAACTAAAGGAAAATGAGAGCTGCAGAGAAAAGAAAGAGCTTATCAGTATAGCCCTTATATCCTGTGTCTATTTGCGATAGAACAAAAAGAGCTCCAGAGACTGATCAACAGCTTTGCTGAACCTCGGAGAGAACAGAAGAAATTTTGTTACCTGTTCGCAAACTCAAAAGATACCGATTGATGCTTAAAACAGGAAATTTAATAAATGGTCAATTCTACTCGCACCTTCCTAAATGAAAGAGATGTGAATTTTTTGGTTTGAAAAAGAGCTTGTTAACGATGACCTCTTTTAACAAAAGTAAAAACATGAATAAATCTAACAAAAAAGATGGCGCTTGTAGGATTGAGCAAGCAAAAGGCGGAGCATGATGATTGAGTTTGACTTTTGTTAAACATAGATGTATACATATCTGCTCATGGCATATGTTCTTATAATATGGGCCAAAGAGCAACTACAAAACACTATTGGAACTTAAAAGCGCTAAATTCATGTCATTCCTGTCGTTTCTATTTTTTATATTCATCATTATCAAGCCTAAACCATAAACTTTTTCAAGTGAAAGAAGACAAGTCAGCTATGGAATAAACTTGTAACAGCTTGACCTAATCTGAATGCCGCTTAAGAGTCAAAATCATGTCACAGCTAGTAATATCTAAAGAAAAAGGTCCCTTCCTGCTCTAGTTCTTTGTCGCTAAATGACATTCAGTACCATGACATGGTAAGAGCTGTGCAAATGCTAGAAAGCCTCGAGCCGAAACAGTAATGTCCGGACCGCAGCTCAAATTTTCGTGCCGGATTTTTGCAGGATATATTTTTGTTTGTAATTCGACATAATATAATCCGGCCTTAGCTCAGTTGGTAGAGCGGAAGACTGTAGTTAATCTGTCATCTTTAGGTCACTTGTTCGAATCAGGTAGGCCGGAGTTACTTTTTGATTTTCATTTTGACTGGTCGGAGTTTAAAAGGAAGCTCTTGGATCTCTGAACTGTTACAGGACAAAGGATAGTTTTTGCAGTAACTTGAGAAAGAGAACAAATAGATATAACAGAGCAATCAGGCAGCAAGGTTATAAGTAATGAGCACCAGGTTTTAAGTCATCCGACTAGAGATATAAGTAAAGTAAAGAGAATAAAGTGATATAGAAAGAAGAGATGTAATAAATGAATACAATGATCTGTAATAAGTATCAAGGGACTAATAACAATATGTGAAGTTAGGTAGTGACTATGTCAAACTACAACTTCTTCAATGCGAACGACTATTTTGGTGATACCTTGTCCTATCAATAAAGCTATTTGAGTTATTCTGCTCTAAGTTACTACAATATTTGTTCCTTTTCTTTTGTTTCACTCTAACTTCTTAAAAATCACTTGTCCTTCATTTCTGCTGTTTAATACCAGAGTTACATATAACAAGGTCAATGCAAGTTAATTTTGAAGTAAAAAGGGATAAAAATCTTTGCGCACTATCCCTTACAAGACAATAATATTGCGTCTCCATTAAGCAATATCAAATCATCTTAGACATATAACACATGCAAACAATAAACCTAGATTGCTTAAGGCCTTTATTTATTTACAAAATGACAAAGAAAAAAAAAAGAATTATGCTAGTCTATTGAGCACGCTGCTTTCCTTTGTCCTTTCTACTCTTTGTCACCACTTTTTGTTTTTCTTTCTCTGGATGAGACTCTATCAATGTATGCGCTTCTTCTTCATTAAGGGAAGGTATATCATCTTCCTTTGGTTCCTCATCTGCAGATTGTTCAAACTTTTCTCTTACTCGAGAGTAATGTTCTAATTCTGTAGCAGAGACACTTGGAATCAATTCTTCTAGAGCCTTAACGAAATCAACTTCTTCTGCTTGAACCAGTATTTCCTCAGGCGTTACCAGATGTGAAAGGTAATATTGAACAGTGACAGGTTGAGGGAGATCTGGCCGTTTTTCTTGGTTCAACTTTTTGACTTTCTCTTCAATGGTGTCTGCAACACGTGTCATAGCCTTAAGCATGGCATCAGAACAAAGAGCATAAAAGTCTGCACCTGTGTAATGAAAGGGACATCGCTCAGCAACTTTGCGTAAATCCAGATCAGGATGCAAGCGGAATCTAGCATTTTGTAAGTAAGCATATATAGATGCATTAGAAAGCTTTCCAAAACACTCACTTTCTCGTCAAAGCTTCAATAATTCTCAACTGGGATTCGTGGTCCTGACTGACACCCAGATACAGTAGCTTGTCAAATCTGAGAATAAACACATTAATATACTAGCTTGATTGAAATGTCCTTGTTTCTCTTTACCTTCCAGGACGAAGTAATGCAGGGTCCAGTAGATCAGGTCTGTTTGTCGCACCAATGACAAACACATCACCAGCACCGGCAGCTTCACCACTGCCTTCGCTCATACCATCCAGTTCGGCTAACAATTGACTGACAATACGATCCATCACACCTCCTGAATCACCTTTTTCACCACGTTTTGGAGCCACTGAGTCTAATTCATCAAAGAAGATGACACAGGGTTTTGCATCTCGAGCGCGCTGAAACACACGACGTACATTGGCTTCAGATTCACCTATATACATATTTAAAAGTTCTGGGCCTTTGACAGAGAAGAAGTTCAGAGAGCAAGATGTAGCGATAGCCTTAGCAAGCAATGTTTTGCCTGTACCGGGAGGTCCATAAAGTAAGATACCACTACGCTTCTTAAGACCAGCACCAAATAATTCAGGATGCTCCAGAGGTAGTTGAATAGTATCAAGAATATCGTCCTTTACATGAGCCATACCACCAACATCATCCCAAGTAACACTGGGAATCTACGAAAAAAGCAAGCACATAACCATATTCAATATCTCATTCTGTATCCTGTTAATGCGTGTATGTTTTTTTACCTTTGGTGCACCAATCGAGTCCGAATAGCTTGATCTAGCTTGGCCTAGTGCTGACTCAAAATCTGCAGCAGTTAATGTGATACCGGCTGCTTGAATATCTTGCGTGTTGATATCTTCTGTCTCTTGTGGTCTACTATTGCTTTATATAAAAAATTGTAGGTGAGTTACAGTAGGAAAAAAAAAAGCAAAGAAAAGCAAGCACTTACATGGACTTATCAATACGTTGAAGTGATAGAAGCCCTGCTCTACTTACAAGATCTACAAGATCTTTGGCCACTAAAGCTGCTGTTTGAGTAGCCAAGTTAGAAAGGGAGACATCAGGGGACAAGGGACTATCTATAAGTAGATCATGGAGAATCTGATAACGTGCTTTTTCATCAGGTGCGCCTATCGAGATTTCATGGCGGAAACAAGAGAGAACGCTGGAAGGCAAGGCATCGATATCACTGGCTGTAGCAACCACCATCACCGGGTAGCCTGTTGTTGTATGTGAATTGTTGATGCTCTTGATACACTCCTGAAGGACGGTAGCTAATAGTGGCTCTATTTAAGAGTTGTTTAGCCCTTTGTTTTCTTGCAAGCTAACCAGAAAGCACATGCTGTTCTCCTTCTACTTACCTTGCCCAGATTCTACTACTGCGCTTTTCTTGGCTAATCCTTCCATGTGACGTATTAGCACAACACAAGGCGCTAGAGCAGCTGCCTTGTCAAATTTGGCACGCAAATGTACCTCAGTCTTTGCATCCGTATCTGAAATAATATCGTACACAGAAAATTCGTATAAATGTACACCAAGCTCTTCAGCCACCTCTTTAACTAACGTTGTCTTTCCACCACCGCGGGGACCATAAAACAGGGCATTGCATGATAGCTCAAAGTCACGACTTAAAGGATGTAGTGAGGAAGAAACAAGTTCATAGAGTTGTTGGTAGGCGGGTGATTGTGATCGTGTCAATGGTAATCGCTTGGAAAAACTATAGTAATTGGATAAAGAGCCACAAGGAATCCGTGAGTACTCAACGCCTGTTTGAATCATTTGTGTTTTGCTTGGAACGATACGTCTTCCTGAGCCAAAATAAGATGGATGAGGGTGTACACTGTTCCCTTCTTCAGATTGACATTCTAAGCTTGTCACTTTAAAATAAGCTAAAGTAGTAGGCTCCATTTGCAAAGGCAATGTCTCCTGATGACTATATTCCTCGTCTTGAGGCTTCAGACGTGCACTATCTTCATTCAAACTAATAGCAATGACATCGTCTTTACAAACGATGCGCTCTTTCGCCTCAAACCATGCTTTCAATGATTCCAAAAACACTGATTGTAATGCTTTATCCATAGAAGCTGGAGATGCAATGCGTACAATCGTAACACTGCTAGCTGTAGGTGGATTTTCTGTATCATTTGTATGAATGCGAGTGATAGTGATTCTGGCTTCGTCTATAGAAGCTGGGGGTAAGGGTAAATCAAGGTTGAAATATAAAGGTGGAGGAAGAAATGCAATGCCTCTATACCATTTTTTTTTAAAAGAAGAAAGAAAAACCAAACAGCAATAATATGAAATGTAACATGAAATTAGTTTAATCAGGTTTGTCCATATGCTTCTTTTTCTTCCTTTTTTTTTCTCTCTCTCTTGTCAAACTTACCGATCTCCAGCCTCATTGTCAATGCCATACACACGACATAACCTTGAGCGCTTAGGATTGTTGCCACTCACCAACACCCAGTCTCCACTAAAGACACCACATTGAGCAAGATCCTTAATATCAACATAAATCCGGCTCTCATCATCGTCTACATCAATAGGTGCAGGCCATAAACGGTTCTCAGGCCATCTCTTTTGTAACAATCTAACACTAAACTCCTTTGGTTCAATAACGTCAGGCATAGTGGCTGAATATAACATGTTGAAAGCATGATGATCAACTTTCACTGGTATCTGATTTTGCTCAACTACTTCATCCTCATCCTCTGCAAATAAGTCCATTGTAATGATTTGTGTACGATCAGTGACATATCCTTGTTGGACAGGATTTGTCATCAATACTTTATATGAAAGACCATTCTCGAATTCATGCTGTTCTGAGCCACGTATAATTTGTTTCGATTGACCCATCAGCAACTTGATCAACGCCTCTTGATCTACCCAAGAAAAAATTGCTGTTACTCTATCTACCCGAACCTATCTTCCATCTCCTGTGTACCTGTCTGAGCAAAGTGATAAGAGTCCTTGTTTAAAGCACCCAGCACCAATTCATCCAGTTCAATCAGCTGAACCTTCTTTATTTTTGCTGTATATGTCGTTTCTTCTTCATCTTCATCCAACTGGTTCAGAGCATCCTTTCCATAAATCTTCTGAATGAGATGGCCACTGATACACACATAGTGACCCTATAGGTGGGATTTTTTTTTTTTACAGGAAATTAGGATTATGTAATTTTTTTAGGATGGATCCGCATCATTTTTGCTTATTCATTTTATTTACCTCTTCTTTCTCCTCCACAGGTTGACAATAGACCAAAAAATTCTTTAGATGAGGCGTATCTTCAGGCTTAAGTGGAGAGGAACCAACAAGGCTTGGTATAGTAACAGATACCGAAATAGGGTCTATCAGCTAACTGTCAGACTAAAGAGTGTATGATAAAGCGTGTAAAAAAAAATGCAAACCTCGAGTTTGAGAGTCAGGTGCAATCTCTTGCCATAGCTCTTGAGAGACAAATACAGTTTGGTCTTGTTGATCTCCAAGTGTGAGTCGTATGTTTCCAGTTGAACAGAGAGGCATGTGTAATGATAAGCAAAGAAGAGAAAGGAACTTGCTTAAGTAGTCTTTTCTTGTTAAAAGTTCACTGCCCCTTTTGTGACTGCATGAGAAAGAAAGCACACGCTTTTATTCCCCCACATTTATTTCTCTCCCCCCCCCCCACATTAGGGACTTTTTCTAAAACAGAAAAATCGATTTCTCTTTTCTTTTTTTCATTGAGTATCAACTGTTTAAGTAACAACCCTAGCCCCCTGCTATGCAACCAACATAATCGGCAGTGAGACGTCTTTCTCTCCTTTCTGCTGCTGTCAAACTTGAGATTGTCTTTATGAAGAATACGAGAGATTTGTACAATATGGAATATATTCAATGATTAAGCCTCCAAATGTCCTTGTTGCAAAAGGTTCATTTGTTACTTGATACTCAAGTACACAAACAAGAAGCCCCCTCCTCCCCCAATTTAATAATAATAAAAAATAAAACTCATAAGATGGGCCCTTGAGTCGCTTTCATACAGCAAAGATATTGGAGATTGCAACAAAAATGTTTATGTGAAATACCAAAATAATCAAGTATGCTTGATAAGTTAGCCAATGAAGCCTGTTTTTATCAAGTACCTCTAATGCAGTCGTTGTCATTTTGCAGCTGTACCAGATAGCTCTTTGTCTAAAGTATCTTGTGTTGTGTTTGTCCAGTTGCCAATAGACCAATCAGACACATTTCCTACAAACTTTTCTTTGGCTAGTTCATCTCCTGAAATCTTAAGTGAGCCTACCAAAGAACCTTTTCAGAGAATCGAGTGAGTCTGTCTATTCTTTTTTTTCTTTTTTGTATATCCAATTTACCTCCAACCCAACCTCTGACATTGTTCATGAAAATACGGCCAGCACCTTTCTCTTCCGGGTTATCTATAAACTCAATTGACTTGTGTAATCTCAATAAAGAGCCATATTTTCGCTTTTCATAATCAAGGGGATCACGCATAATCCTTAGCAACTCTTGCTTCATTCTGGCTTGAATACCAGGTAAAAGAGATGTACCACCAATGAACAACATAGAGGAGATCAATGGCTTGCGTAAATCAGATTGAAGCTTCAATAGAGAGTCTAGAATACAATGAGGAATGCTCGGTTCATCCTCATCACCCTCAAACAAAACCTCGGTTGTCCTTTCACGAAGCCAGCCGGGAATCAGTAAATTAGCTCGAGTACCATCTTTAAGCGAGATAGGATAATACAGATCGGTAGAACTGCTAAGGTTTCGGTATGTTTCTACAATATTCTCTTGTTGTTGAAGTTGTTGTCCAATCATCATAGGTGAACAAAAGATCACTTGCGACTTGATGTCTTCCAACAGTTCAGGTGTCAGAACATGCTCGGGTATACTGTTATGAGGAGCAAGTGAGAGATGAAGATTAGATGGTGGAATAAAGCGGCCGTATTCAAGCAGGAGTTCTTTTAGTCGTTTTGTGACAGATTTTCCAGCCAAGGGTGTAGTAGAAATGTAAGGTATTAAAGGGCGAGATACATAGATAGGAAGTACACTCGTCTCTAAATGACCAATATCAACCACAAGGCTAGTTGTCAGACCTGTAGTCAAGAGGGCCATCAGATGGATAGGAACAAACGATATTGAAGGTACTTGAAAATAATCAAATAGCAATTTAGCCATCATCTGCTTTAAAACGACTGGAGCTAAAGGTGATTCACATATAATGACTTTTCTTGATTTGGGATCTGTCAGTAGTAGCCTATGCAAGAGGTGAGCAATAGCTGATGAATAGCTGTCTCCTGCTTTACCGAAAATAAATATCGTGTAATAAACGCTTAAGACGCTCTTCAATGTGTTCTAAATTTCCTTTGACCATGATATCTAAGCTGTATAATTCGTCAAGCTAGAAAAGAAACCCAATTTGATGAGAATAAGGTCTACAAAGCATGTCATGGTAACATACTTGTTTATTGACTCTGATCAGCTCGCCATCTTCATCTCGATAGTGTTCTAGATTGGTCCAAGTTGGAACCAAATGTCGAGGTGAAGATTCGCCTGAAAAACCACACTTGATATAGAGCGAGCCAATATCTAAAACAACTCTGTCTTCTGTACCATAGATAGAGTGTCGACGTGCAAAACTATGAAATGATGAAGATGAGGTGTAGCTTGACAAATAGTTAGATTCTGGCGAAACTGAAGTTGTGGTCATAAAGCAGTTAATTTTCTTTTTCTTTTAAGAAAAAACAAAGAAACACTATGAAAAGGAACCTGAAATCTCATCTGTCTTTTTATGCAGGCCATAATTGATTTGACTGAAATTCAGTTGTTTTAAAATGAGACAGAATAGCAGCTATTTTCTTATTGAATGTTTCTTTTTTTTTTTATTAGAAAAAAAAAAAAGTTGTATAAGTGTGTATAAGAGGAAAGTATATGAAATATGATTATAAGAAAGAAAAAAAAATCAGATAAAGGGGGGTAAAATTTACAATTCGTCGTGATCTCTCAAAGGTTCTTCATCAGAACCAGCAGAGGAACCATCGGCGTACAACTTGGTAGTGATGGGGTTGATGACAGATTCTAATTCTTCGCGCTTTTCATCAAAGTCTTCACGGAGAGCAGTGGGGTTTTCATCAATCCAGGCAAGCTTGTCCTTGATGGCATCTTCAATAGCTTCCTTGTCATCAGCAGAAATCTTGGTAGCAAGAGCACCATCATCAGCCAATTGACTCTTGACAGTGTAAATGTAGTTTTCCAACTTGTTCTTGGATTCAGTACGTTCACGAACAGCCTTGTCTTCTTCAGCGAATTCTTCGGCTTCCTTGACCATACGTTCGATTTCTTCTTCAGAAAGACGACCCTTATCGTTGGTGATTGTGATGGATTCAGACTTGCCAGAGGCCTTATCGGCAGCACTGACCTTCAAGATACCGTTGGCATCGATTTCGAAAGTGACTTCGATTTGAGGAACACCACGAGGAGCAGGGGCAATACCGTTCAATTCAAACTTACCAAGTTGGTTGTTATCCTTGGTCAAGGCACGTTCACCTTCAAAGACTTGGATCAAGACGGTAGGTTGGTTATCAGCAGCAGTAGAGAAGATTTGAGACTTCTTGGTGGGAATAACAGTGTTACGAGGAATGAGCTTGGTCATGACACCACCAGTGGTTTCAATACCGAGAGTCAAGGGGTTGACATCCAACAACAAGACCTTATCAGAGGATTCTTCACCAGAGAGAATACCACCTTGAACAGCAGCACCAAAGGCAACAGCTTCATCAGGGTTGATACCCTTTGAGGGCTTCTTACCGTTGAAGTAGTCTTCAAGGAGCTTTTGAACCTTAGGGATACGAGTAGAACCACCAACAAGAACGATTTCATCTACCTTATCCTTGGTGAAACCAGCATCCTTGATGACTTGTTCAACAGGCTTCAAGGTCTTACGGAACAAGTCGTTGTTGAGTTCTTCAAACTTGGCACGAGTCAAGGTCTCGGAGAAGTCCTTACCCTGGAAGAAGGATTCGATTTCGATACGGACAGACATTTGAGAAGAGAGAGCACGCTTAGCATTTTCAACTTCACGCTTAAGCTTACTCATTGACTTGAGATCGGTAGTGATGTCTTCACCGTTCTTCTTCTTCCAAACCTTAACAAAGTGATCAATGACACGAGCATCGAAATCTTCACCACCCAAGTGAGTATCACCAGCAGTAGCCAAGACTTCAAAGATACCATCATCAATAGACAAGAGAGAGACATCAAAGGTACCACCACCCAAATCGTAAACAAGAACGTTCTTTTCACCACCAGTCTTATCCAAGCCGTAAGCAATAGCAGCGGCAGTAGGTTCGTTGAGGATACGGATGATGTTGAGACCAGCAATAGTACCGGCATCCTTAGTGGCTTGACGTTGGGCATCGTTAAAGTAGGCAGGGACGGTGACGACAGCATGAGTAACGGGCTTACCGAGGTAGGCTTCGGCAGTTTCCTTCATCTTGGTCAAGACCATACCAGAGATTTCTTCAGGAGTAAAGACCTTGTCTTCACCCTTGACCTTGACTTGAATGTTGGGAGCACCGTTCTTGTTGACGATGGTGAAAGGGAAGTGCTTGGAGTCGTTCTTGACATCCTTGTCGTTAAAACGACGACCGATGAGACGCTTAGCATCAAAGACAGTACGTGTAGGGTTAGCAGAGAATTGGTTCTTGGCAGCATCACCAATCAAACGTTCGTCGTCAGTGAAAGCAACATAGGAAGGAGTGATACGGTGACCTTGGTCGTTAGCGATAATTTCAACACGGCCGTTCTTTTGAACAGCAACACAAGAGTAAGTTGTACCCAAATCGATACCAATCACTAGAAGTAGGAACGCGTCATTAACAAATGAACACCATTGTAACCCTAAAGATCTACTTACCAGTGCCATAGGCGTCTTTGTCATCAGCAGCTTGTACAGTAGGTGCACTGATAAACAGTGTAAAAATAATGGCGAAAAGGGCCAATAAGGTGGCCTGTTTTTGCATTTTTATGACTATATTTAAAAAAAAAAAAAAAAAAAAGAGTGAAAAAAAAAACAAGAAAAAGTAAATTGGATGGATTTATATAGAGTGAACTTTGACTAAAATCATATTATATGTATCATGATTTGATTGGCTCAAACTAAATTTAGTTTTGTAGACCGCCACGTTAAGATAATGTTGTGCTTCCTACACTTTCACCTTTTTTCTCTGTCTTTTACCACTCTGACTTTTTTTTTAAAAAAAAATGATCGAATCAGATTTGCCCAAGTCAAATTTTAATAAAATAAAAAAAAAAAAGGGCCATTTATGACAGCTTGAAATTATTATTTTAAAGGAACCTGAATTTGATGGATTTTTGAAACTTGTGCAAACATATCCATTTACGTTGTTTTTTAATTAATCCGCTTTGGCCGCAATTATGCATTTATCAGTCATTTCAACAGCAAGTTTTCAGCGCTTTTTGAAAAATCAGTAGCGTAACAACAAATATACTGTTCTGTTTGCAACAGACTTTTGAATGCTATTTCTGAGTGTTTCCCTCCCTCCTCTCTTGTACATTTACCTTGATTTATCTCATTCAAGTTGTGTCATTAGATTGAGTTTAAACAACAGCAAGTATCTTTATTTGAGTCATACAAGCCTAGTCAAGACAAAGCATCAGACTAATACTCCTTTATCATCTTTTGTTGGACAATTGGCATGAAATCCCGCAGCTATTCTTCAAAGAAGTTTCTGGAAAGCAATGCTATGACCGAGACCAAATGTTTGCTTACACATAAAGCTAGGCTTACAAAATCAAGCATTTCAAATACAGGAACCAATCAAAACATGTTGCAAATCTTTTTTTTTTCTTAGTGTAACTGTCATAAAAATAAATAAAGGAGAAGAATGAAAGATAGGATTTTATTAGATGTTTATAGATACAAGGTATGCAACAGAGTACACATTAAGGCTTGGTAGCTCTATAGAAACTAGCGTACATATTGACACGGTCTATAGCTTTACCTGGCTCACGGATGGAAAGAGCTTCAACCTCAAAGCCATGTTGAATAAATAATGCATTATACCAAGGCTTAGTGCCTGCACTTCGCCAATAGACTTGACCACCATTCTGCAAAGCGCGTTTCATTTCCATGATTTCATTGTTCAATTCTTCGCACGATTCAGGATCAAACCAGTCCATATGGTCCATGGCAACCAAGCGAGTCAAATAACCATCTGACATGGATCGAAGAGCATCCAGGATAGATTGAGTATGTAAGCGGAAGGATTGTAAGGCTCCTGAAGACTATAGAAAGATGGGTGATTTCGTTAAAAGGGATACAAACAAAGCGAATCTTTTTTTTTTTTTTTTTTTTTTTTTTTACCTTTAGTTTTTCAAAACCATCTTGGGTAAGATAAGAGGGACAACTGTTTCTACTATAGCGTTGCTTTAGGCAGAGATAGTAAAAGTACTGGTCTTGAGAGAATAAAGAGTAAGATGGAATAGGATCCAACGTGTTCTCGATATATTCTTGAGTAGTACACTCCTTCAAGAACATGTTCATCTGGTTGATGGGGACTAAACAAAGTAAATCAGTATCAATTCCCTTACATCCTTCTGTTATTCTACTTACCACCAAGAGCATTCCACATAAACATAGGATTATGCAACACCTTTTGGATCATGGGCGAAAAGATAGCAGGGCGGATCTTTGAATTCCAAATGGCAGTTTGCTCCTCAATGGTAGATGCACTTGTCATGGCATCAATGTCTTTGCCCAAGCCTTGCATACGAATCCACCATTCAAGAATAGACAAGGCTAATCCAGAATAGCCTGTCTTGTAAAACTTGTGGTTGAATCTGTCTTTGTTGTGGCTCCAGTATTGAAAGGCATAAGAACTAAGATGAGGAGAGATGACATCATGCAGCAATGTGGAAAAGTGAGGGTGTTGACCATCACCAAACATTCGCCAGAAATCTTTGTATTCCAAAGAAGCTATACCAGCAAGCTTCAGCTCAAGCAAATGGTTCTAACAATCCAAGTGTCAAGAGACTGTTGATGCAGTGTTGTTTTTCTTTTGGGCTTACCTGACATGGATTCATATCAATACAATGAATTCTCTTGGGTTGGGCTTGTAGTGCATATTCCAAAGCATTGTCACCAGCGGATGTGATGACAAACATAACATCATCCTTAGTCAAATCGAGATATTCTAGGTCGACACGAGGGTCTTCCCAGGTAAAGGCATAGATATAAGATCTAAATTGGGTATGACAAGCAAGTGCTGGGTTATAATCCAGTCTCCATTGTTTGTTTTGATATGCAAAGGAAGAGCGACGACGACTTGCCAAAAGGCTGTTTGCACTGTTAATCTGACTAAATGAGGAAGGACTACTGTTACCACTGGCTACACTGTCTGCATCATCCGTGATTTCCATAAGAGAAGAAAGCTCATTCTGACGTGCAGGGGAACATCCTAGCCAGATGTAGTAAGGCATTTGAATCAGATAAGGGATAATAAAATGGTTTCGACGGTTAAGTGACTTGATTGTGCCAAACTTGTATTCCAAATAATCACGACGACCAGGCGATAGCTGTATATGATCCAACTCAAACCAAGCTTGCCAAAAATGTCTGGTAAACCAGTTGCATTGTCTGTTTTGTTGGGGCGACCATTTTTCTGCAGGCGCGTTCGTACGACCGGATACGTAAAAATCAACAACACCAACAACGCCTTCAGGGGCCAATAAGGATTGAATGCGATCAACAACAGGGAAAAAATGATCCATCATGGACACTTGTCAGAAAAAGAAAAATGAGATCAATTTGACATGCTAACTATATTTTTTGCTTTGATCACTTACAGGCATAGGATACAGTCACTAAACCAACTTGTCCCTCAAGTGAGCCTCTTGACCCAGGAATTTCAAAAGAGGATGCATCTTGACAGAGGACAGTAACATTCTTCCATCCTTTAAGAGCAAAGCGTTCGCGAGCCACTTGGCAAAGTGAAGGAGTAAGATCTACCAAGATAACCTGCTCAAATTGATCTATCGGGAAGGACTCGTGCATGGTTTCGATATTCCAGCCTACAAAAAAAAAAACGAATTGATAAGAGGCCTTCTTGTTTGATCCTTGATGAACATTACCAGTACCACCACCGAGATCTACCCAGATAGGCTTCTTGTTCATCATGCCAGTGGCTATCTGTTCCTTTAATTGAGCAGCACAAATCTTGAGCATTGTCTTTCTTCCTCTCAATAAGGATTCACGCGAATTGTCATAGACTAACGAAACAATTAAACTTTTTTTTTTCTATACAACTTGATGGAAATCCCTTACTTTTAGCCTGATCTTGATAAAACGACTCAAGTCGACTTTGCTGATCATTTCCATGGTGACCAATGCGTTTAAAGAAGCAAGAATACATAAATTGAACAGGAATTCGAATGCGATCCCAAGCTACCAGGCACATCATGGTTAGACCAACAGAAACATAAAGTAATACACTAGCCCAGTTTTGATATTGCTCATTAGCAAAAAGGCGTGTCTGCAATTGAGCAAGATAGGTAGTTATTAAAGAGAGAGGAACAAGACCCAAGCGCAAAGGCAATGGAAGGCATTGGATGTTTTGACGCAATTTCAACATTGAAATATTTCAACAAAAAGCAATCAAAAAAAAAAAAAAGAAAGAAAAAAAAAAGAAACAGAGTAAAATAAGGAGCAAACATTATAACTTTGATTAAGCATTAAAAACCACATGATGTTGTTGATCAATTCACTAAAGATACATGTCCCAATAGCTTAATAAAAAATCGGAACGTTTATTCACTGGTAGCCAATAGGAAGCTTAACCAGCCCATAGTAACTCCCCCCCCCATTCTAAAAATTACGCATAGACACCTGACCCAAGCTTTTTTTTTTGCTTTATTTTGATTGACATGAGTTGAGATCAAAAAAGACGATTGGTTGTCATGGAAAAAGAAATCAAACTTTTATTTTTTATTTTTTACTTTATAAATGCTATCACTAACACGATCCACTATCATCATTCAATTCATCTTCTGAGACCTCTTCAGGTAAACCATGGTTACGTCGCCATGCCAGAAAATCATCATAGGTCTTTACTCGGCCATCACTCTGATTGACCACTCGTTTAAAGACCGCCAATGAAGCCTGAAATCGTCGTTTGTGATTTGAGAACCAGTAGGTAATGTTACGTGGCTTTAGACCAGTCTCCTTTTGGACTTGTCTTCTTTGCTCTTTCGTCAACTTATCTCGGCTACTATAGATACTAAAGAAGACATTCTTGAGGTAATGTGTTGTCTGTGCATCGTAAGAGGTAGCCGTACGACGCGTGTATTTCCTTTCACTGCTCTTGCCAGTACGTTCTTTTCTTGTTCGAACAGCCGATAAGGATGTCTGCTTGGATTGTTTTTCTGAAATAGAAAGCCGAGACATGTGATGTACTTTTTGCTTTGTCTTTTTCTTCTTTTTGGCCAATTCTTCTTCTTCATCTGTATCTGAAGCAATATAATCATCATCATCCTTGGTGAAACTACAGTCAGGCAAGTCTTCGCTCACTGTATGGATGGGTGATGGCCATTCATAGGTTTCTGAAGAGAAAGAAGAATCAAAATATAGGCTTTTGTCTCCACTAGTCATCTTTGAGGTTTCAGCACACGTGGGAGAGGTGGGAAGAGAGGTAAAGGGATGATACTGAAGCTGTTCTACACAAGAAGGTGTTACAGGCAAGGATTGGCTAGTCTGAACCAAAGAGGGCTGAATATGTGATAAGAGTGCATGGTTCATGTAGAGAACGGAAGGATTGAAGGGATCTGCAGATAAATCAGGTTGATAACCAGTTTGGAAATTATAGGTTGGATCTATTTCTTTCTCTTGTGCATTGTCATAGGGCATCATATTGTAAGTGCGAATAGCGCGAATCGATAGCTCTTCTAGACTCACTTTATCTGGATCCACTAGCTCCACATGATCGCTTGTTTCACCAAGGATGGGAATAGCATCCGTATGGCTTGAGAAGTAAGAGACGTTCCTCTTGATTCGAGAAGCTGCAGCCACTAAAGGTTCAATGGCTTGCATCGGAGTTTGATTGAACCAAACACGACCATTCTCAATCAATTGAAGTACTTGATGGACCACTTCAATCCGATCCTTTAGACGACGGAAAGCAGAGAACATACAGCGAGGTTCGGATGTGATATCATGGTTACCAGGGTTTGATTTTACGATAAGAGCCAGTCTAGAGTGGATTTGAAGAGCAGCTGATTTTAGCCATGATTGGATTCGAGGTCGATGCTCGGGTCGCCTTGCACAAAAGATGTTTTGCTGAAGCCCTAGCCAGAGATGACAGAATGTCATACTGTCTTTATGACCAATGAAGTTGGCCAAATCAGGGAACTCTTGAAGAATTTCGAAAAACAAGACAGTCTCGGGTGAAGGGGATTTGAATTCAGTTGATAGCCTATCTTTCACCATGGTGTTGCAAGCCAGATTTTCATTGGAGTCTTGATCATCACCATCTGACAGGTAAGTCTGAGGGGAGGAAAAAGGTGATGGATCAAAGCCAAGGTGCTTGACATGTGATTCAGGTATCTCCTGTTTTATGTAAGCAGTCAAATCAGGTACATATAAATCATGCGTATTAGACATAATCCATTGTTGATAGTCCATATGAGAATACATCATCAATAAGCTTTTTGATAGTAATATAAAGAAAAAAAAAAGAAAAAATAAAGAAATAGAATCTTTAGTATAAATAGCCCTTTTTTTTTCTAAAACTACTCAAAGTTTACCTTACTATAAAAAAAAGGTTCAAAGTTATTAAGAAAATCGGATGAAACAGAATACAGAAAATAACAAGCTTTAGACCGGTTGTTGTATGTGTGTTTATTTTATCAACAGCGAAACTTTGTTGCTGAGTGGGATAAAGAAAAGAAAAAAGAAGATGGTTTTGTATGTCTATGGGATTCACCTTTTGTACTCACCAGTTAGG
Organism: Blakeslea trispora; assembly: GCA_025331445.1. Classification (NCBI taxonomy): domain Eukaryota; kingdom Fungi; phylum Mucoromycota; class Mucoromycetes; order Mucorales; family Choanephoraceae; genus Blakeslea; species Blakeslea trispora. The sequence goes on along the minus strand of JAIWNE010000001.1, from coordinate 792,447 downwards.
CTTGAAGGGCTTCATTCATGGACAGCATAAAACAAGTCCAAGCTATACAGTATTTTCCTTTTTCAGGGAACAAAAGACATAAAGAGACAAGAGAAAAAGTCAGTAACCAAACAAAGAGATTATCCAAACAAGTCACATAAAGAAGTAATCGACGCCTATTTTGTATAGCTTTGATAAAGAAGTTCACTCTTTGCTAATTGTCTTGTGATCTCTACAATGTCATAAAGAGAGAATATTACGTCTATTGCACTGTCTAGGCCCTTGTTCAGCTTCTATGAAGCATCAGCATTAAAAAAGAAGAGAGTACAAGATAAATACAAGCTGTAAACAAGTTATGTCATATAAATATGTTGGTATCATTCATTAAACTATTTATTCTGCTAGTGATAATAATCTATTTACAATATAAAAAAAAAAGTGTGTTGTGAACAAGAAAAGCACAGTTAAACTTCTTCGTTACGAACAGGTGTGAATTTTCCACGATCCGTGTATTTCATCCGAATAAAAAAAGAGCCTAAAGAAGACCGTTTGATCCAGGCAACCATCCCTATCAAAACAAGCAGCAGGACCAACATCCCTATAGATGCATTTAGACTGCCTTTTGCTGTCTTACTTTCTGCTTCATCTTCTAATGGTGGTTATTGGGCTTGTATGGGGACTGTCTTTTGAATGTCATATAGCTTGGCTTGTTCATTTACAATGTCTGTAGCTGGTTTCAGTTTGTATTTCTTGGAGTGATATTTTGAATGAGGGTCATTTAGTTGCATCACCAATTCATCTGTCAATGACACTTTTGGCATGTAACTTTCTGCTGCAATAATACTTTCTGCAGTCATTCTATGAAAGCCTATGACAGACATGAGCTTTAGTTTTTCTTTTTTTTCTTTTTCTTTACCCAATGTAAAATGGGTTTTATCTCGCCATAGATAATCTTGTGCTTTTGATTCGCAATTGTTTCCTGAACATGGGTCTAGATAAGGCTGCTGTGGTTCCTTAAGGCGAAAGATGGTGGGATCAGCTACAATGTCTGTCATTAAGGAGTGAATGTCCACGTAATCCATCTGGAGTGCATGATGATGCTTATTTAAATTGGCAACATCTCTTTCTAATCCACAATTGATATCTATCACAACCTGATTAAGTGAGATTGATTCTTCAGTGGAAGGCATAGGCTCAAAGGGAGAAAGATTGAAGACCAGAAATCGATCGGATAGAAACACTTTGCGAGCTAATCTCTATACTCTTTCTATCTCAGTTTCTGTTCTGTGCCTTATTATCTGGAACTTACCAACTGCTGTCCAATACAGTCTACCATGTCTTTAGGGTAAGTTTGTTGGTGTCCTAAACAAATGATGAGAATGTCATTTTGTGTGTGCTTCCATCATATCACCTTCCATTACCAGGTCGTTTTGCCAAGTCAATTACATCTTGTGTACCAATCCAAAAAGCATAGACTGTTTCTTCTGGCTTTAAATCTAAATGAAGTGTATAATAAGCTTCAAGTTGATCCTTTAAGCTGGGTCTGGTTGTCTCATTCGATCTGTAGACTGTACTACAGATAGATCCACTGGCAGCAAAACTATAGAGTGATGCATTCCATCCAAGGGCAAGATATTCACTCCAATTAGGATGATCTGATCCACTTACATCTGAGCATATAGAGTGTTTTGTTAACCATACAGTCAGTCTCTAGTCATCTTTTATTACCTGAATGAGAGTCACCAAAGACAACCAAGTGTTTGACTGTTGTTGCCATAGAGACAGTCAATAGAGGAAGCATAGCCCAGAATGGCTTCATTTATAAGAAATAAAAAAGAAAAAGAAAAAGAAAAAGAAAAAGAAAAAGAAAAAGAAAAAGAAAAAGAAAAAGAAAAGAAAAAGAAAGAAAAAAGAATAAATATCTGTTCAATTAATTTATAAAGGAGCTTTAACTTGTCAAAAAAAAAAGAAAATTAGTGTCACATGATGTGTACACATCTTGGAATGTTGATCCATCTATGAAACAAAGCATGGTAACAGAAGAAGAAGAAAGAGAGAGAGAAACAGAGACTTATAAAACGGACATTGAATTTTCTGTAAATCAAGGGCGATCCCCTCCTTTCTGTTTTTAGAATTCCATTTTACCGAATTAGTACAAAGTCACTCCAAAAAAAAAAAAGTGGCCCTTAATTTTTCTTGGTTTTCTAAATCATCTTCTTTATTGAATTTTTTTTTTTTTTTTTAATACTTTGCCTATTATCCTTTCTTTCTTTCTTTTTTTCCTTTTTTTTTTTCTCTCTGCCCCTTTATTTTTTTCTGGTCTTATTGGATGCTGTCATAGAATATGCCCAGTTCTGTAGATTCAATTGACCGAGACTTGTTTCCTATACCAACTGCTATTTCAGATTCAAACATTCAATATGATGTTGGCAGTAAAACATTATCTAAGCGACAATCTTTCTTGAGCTCCATACCCTCTGAGGAACTGAAAATGACAGCATCTTGGAAAATGAAGTTACTTGTGTTGTTATGTATGCTTTCATTACCAGGTAAGAAAAGCAGAGGCATCAAACAGACTTTTTTTTTATTTATTCTTTTCCCCCTAGTTGGATGCCATTATTTAGAAGCAACAGTTGGCACTCTAAAAACAACACTTAAATCTGTAAGTCCAATCTCTTGTATTACAACTAAAATAGCAAATTGACCGGCTTCCGTTTTACTCCCCCGCCTTCCTTATTTTAGTCAATGCAAATCAATAATACACAATTCAGTATTCTGTTATCATCCGTCACACTAGTCAATACTGTCTTGCCCTTACTGGCAGGCGTCTTTATTGATGACATTCATAGTCTTGGACCTATTCGAGCCACTACACTTGTGAGCTGCATCATTCTTCTTGGTAGTGTTTTGGTCTCAGCAGGAAGCAGCTACAATAGCTATGCTTGTATGATGGTAGGGCAAGTTGTCTATGGTCTTGGAGGTGGCATGTTGGTGACTATGCAGGAAGGCATTCTTTCTCGGTGGTTTAGAGATAAAGAGATTGCCATTGTCATTGGTCTTTCTCTCTGTGTGGCTCGTCTGACCAAATTTGTTGCCAAGTTGATTGCTTATCCTATCCTAAATGCCACAGGTGGGAAGGAACCATGGCCTATCCATATTGCTACTATCTTTTGTGCTTGTGGTGCATTCATCAATGTAGGCTATTGGATTGTGATGTGGCAAAAAGGTCTTGCAACACCTTCTGGAAAAGAAATCGTACACTATCAGGGCAGATACAAGAACGAATTCAGTAAACAACAATCCAGTACAGAAAAGGGACAAACAGACGCACTGGAGAATGAGCTTTCGTCTCAGGCCTATGCAAGTACAAGCAAGAGAAACTTCAATTGGTCTTACCGTATTCTGTTGTATGTCCCAAGTACATTTTGGATGGTTCCTTGGATTCAATTGGCCATGTCAAGTGTATTGAGTAGTTTTGATGATGTTGCCACGTAAATATGCCATTAGATAAGATACATGCAAGAGGGTTAACCATCGATTGCCTTTAGTGAATATGTGGAATTCAGATACAATACATCTAGTGTGATGGCTGGTGTAAGTGATCACATGACCTAGATGTTGTTTTTGACTAACATTACTCTAGTATCAAAGTAGCTTAACACAAGTAGTACCCATTGTGGTAGCTCCAGTGATGGGCATTCTGGTTCATCGTTACGGCAAGAGATTATCTACATGTAAGTAGTGTCCTGGATGGCTTACGGCTGATTGACTTGTTTTATGATGGTAGTGTTCTTGGCCACCCTGATCTTGATTACCTCCATGGTCTTGTTGGCCTATACTTGGGTGACACCAGCTATTGGTATGATCATCTTCTCTTTTGCACTAGCACTAGGACCTGTTTCTCTTTTGAGTTCAACTTCACTTTTACTTCCCCATGAGCTGGCTGGTACAGGCATGGGACTTCACAAGTGTGCTAATAACATTGGTACAACCATTCTTTCTGTCTTGGTGGGCTATGTTCAGGACTTGACCTATCATGATGGTGATCCACACGATGATATTACTGACCTTCAAACTGAGTATGATGGTGTGATGATCCTCTATGTCTCAATAGCTGGTTTGGCTGTCTTGATTGTCTTTGTGTTCTGGTTGCTGGACTACAGATACCTGTCTGGATGGCTTCAGGCAGACAAGAAAGAACGGGATCGCCGTCTAGAGCTGGTAGAGATCAAGGAAGAAAACGAGAAGGCTCTCTATATGCATGCCAATCAAGATGAACTAGACAAGGTCCATCAAGAGAAGCTTGAGGCCCTCAATCTGATTGGATCAAGGCTGAGAGAAAAGAAGACCTATGTTTATGTAGGCATCTATGTCTTTTGGTTAATTGTCTCTTGGGTCATCTTTTTTGCTTTTGCACTGATGCCTGTTTATCAAGATTACATGTAAATAAATTTATTATTTTTTTTCTAGTGTAATTTTATGTGTGTGTGACTCCAAGTGCCCCTCTCTCTCTTTTTTTCTTTTCTTTATTTTATTTGAATTATCCACCATTGAATAGTATCATTCTATGGCAACTGTTCTACGGTTCAATAGACGATGGCTGATATTAGCAACCATGTTCAGCTTACTTGCTCTTACTTGTTTATTGATGAGGTACAACAGGTCACCAGCACGACCTGCACCACCTCTTCCTATACGTGATAGCCTATCTTATTGGCCAACACCTATTGAACAAGCCTTCTGCAGACCAAAGATATATGTCTACAAAGCCTCTGATTTTCAAGTATCTCGAAAAGTACAGGAAGAGGAATGCCATGAGTCCAACTACAATTCAGAGATCCTTCTGCACAATCAACTGACGGATCCCACTAGTCCGTTCTATCAACATTACGTTACAGACAATCCAGAGGAGGCTGATTTCTTTTTTATTCCCTTCTTTGGTGCTTGTTACCTCTATCACTGTTGGGGTTCACACGGCTGGGACTGGAACCAGCGATGCAATGTAGACAGTCTTTATGTTGATCCAATGATGGACATGGTGATCCATCAATACCCATACTGGAATCAGTCAGAAGGCAGGAACCATATCATGATTCACCCTATGGACAAGACATTTACCTATTACCAAAACAACCAACGCTTTCAGTCAGCCATCTTCTTGACAACCGTGGGTGATAAGCGACAAAAGTGGATGGACCGTCATCGTTATCACCGAGATATCGTGATACCTTCCTCCACACGAATGATCCATCACTTGAAAGCGAATCCCCTAGACTATCTGACGGCGGAAGGACATCCTAAATCGGGCAAGCGTGATATCTTTGTTCTCTTCCAAGGCTGTTGTGATAACGTCAAGCCGGAAGACGAATATTCTAACGGTATCCGATCCCTTTTCTTTGATCATTTTAGTCATTATCCAGGATACGAAATAGGTCAGGTCATAGCTGATCTTGAGTATCTCAAAAAGCTTTCTCGAGCCAAATACGGTCTGAGTCCGATGGGATGGACCTTGGATACCACTCGTATTTGGGAATTCATGGCGTTCGGTGTTGTTCCTGTTGTGATTGCAGATGGCATTATTGAGCCTTTTGAATTTGATGTGGATTGGGATTCCTTTATTGTACGTGTACGTCGTGATGAAGTACATCGATTGGACGAAATCCTTAGAAATATAGACGATCAAACTTACCAATATAAACGTCGGAAGCTTTGGGAGCACGGTCGCCGTGTAGGTCTCGAGATGGATGCCTGGCATTATATCGTTCGAGATCTTTGTAGAATAGAAAACATCAATGCTCCAGTTAACCTCGGGCTAGGTTATTAAGGGAAAAAGTTTAATTTAATGGGCCCCCAACTATAGTCATCACTTTCTTTTTTTTTGTTTTTTTTTGCTTCTTTTTTTTTTTTTTTGGTTTATTGTACAAGATAACAATGACGATAATAATAATAATAAAATAATAAATGATAATGCTGTGTGTATCTACATTCCTCTATGATAACACATAAGCATCCATTGCGATTGACAATATCATCTTTAAGGACTTACCTTTGCTTCATTTGCATGATCAAAGCTACCTTCTTTCCAACCATAGCACCAAACAGCTTACGGTTACGTTCAATGTTCTTTCTTCTTCTAGCAACATTGGGCTTTTCATAATATCTGTTGGCACGTAACTCTCTACGAACGTTGTTTTGAACCAAAATAGAATTCAAACGCTTATAGGCTGTGTTGGGATTACTGACTGCAATAGAGCGACCGACATAAGGATCGAGTGATGTCGACAGTTCACGGGGTGTGCTAAGTTTTTGGTCAAAGAAGCTAGGCATGCCAGGGGCCAGGTCCTTGGTAGCTTCATCGACTTGTCGAGTTCCATTGGAAGTGGAAATAGAGCGCATCCATTGCATGGATGCTGTGGGTGCAGTGAATCGATGGGTCAATTGAGACAATACTGATCGAAGTGCCATGGCAAGGTGTATTATAGAAGAAAACAAAAAAAAAAAATTAAAGACCGAGGATTTTGTAATGTGGTGAGGGGAGGGGGGTCAATCAGTGAGCCCTATGTTCTTTACCCAAAAAAAAAATAATTGGAACTGTGACTGCTTTTTGAGTCAGCACATAGTCTTTGGAATGGATTGGAGTTATTGCATGAAGCATTACTCTGACTATATCTTGTAACAAGATGGGGGAGTTTTTCTTATCAGCCCTCAAGAAGCAGTTTGCGAGCTACAGATAAAGAGTTGTATTCGATTCTGAGAGTACTTTTCTGATGTTTATTTACCGTACTTACTCGATAACATCCCCCCCTCCTTATTCAATGTGGACGAATGTTGGTCTTATAAAGCAAAAGATGCTATTTATCTACAGGCAAACATGAAAACCAACTTTTTTTTGAGAAGCAAACTAGTTTGGGAGTGAAAAAGACGATCAATAAAATAAAATAAATAATGGAGGGGATATCAGTACTAAGATTGTGAGGTTACAACTATCATCATTCTTTATTGCTAAAACGAAATCTTTCAGCATATGAGCAAGTTGTTTTGAGTTGCTAAAGAATTCACACTTCTTTGAGAGTATGGTTTCACTCATCAAAAAAAAAGAAAGCGGCAGCTTACAACAAACAATCTTTTTTTATACTTAAATCTTACTTTCTTTATTCATAATTTCTCTATTGTTATTTAAACAGGCTTATGGTCTTTTTTTTTTTTTTTCCTTCAGATTCTAAAAAAGAACAAGGACATCTTTTAAAACGATACACTCATAAATTATACACTTTTTTTTTCTAAAAATGCAATCATAAACTATAAAGAAAAGGCTGAGTCAGAACATTTGGTGATGCTTGCATTTGAGAGCCTTCAGAAACGTCTAACGTATAATAATCTATAGTTGTTGGTGAACTTGTACAGACATAATGAGAGAAATGGGTATTGGAAGATGCATGATGGGGTAAAAGAGAGATATAACATGGAACCGTACTGTAGTTGTCTCCTGTGAACGAATAGTAGTTTGAGTACATTGTGTTGCTGTCATAGTAGCCATTGTAAGCACTGTGACTGACAAGTGTCCTCTCTTGAGTTTCAGGAACATTCAGATCATAACTATGGACAGGAGAGCAGTTTTGAGAAAACGTAGGAGGACAGACGGTAGAGGCGGGAGAAGCATACTGACTTGCGGTACGTATCAATTGGGAATGACAAGATGTCAGACTGCTTGATTTAATATCTCTTGCAGTTGGAGATGATGAAAAAGCGCGACTGGATGGGTTGTCTTGTTGGTCTACAAGGTATGTGATACTGTATCGATTGTCTTGGTTTGAAGTCAAGGGTTTACTTTGATAAAGCGCATACAGGTTTTGTTTCTTTTGATGATCAAGAGCCGAAAATTCATTGCCTGCGCGCTTTCGGTAAGCTCTTGTCTTGGTGGTTCGCTTTTGAGGACAGAACTTATAGTCAGGATACATCAAATGATGCTCGGCTTTAAGTTTATCTGCCTGATCTTTGTAAGCTTGCTTTTCTTTAGCGGACAGTTCTTTCCACCACTTTGAAATGATCTTTGAGATATCGCGATGATTGGCTCCAGGGCATTGGCGTATGATTTCTTTTTGACTTTGTAACCGAAAGATCATGAAACTGTTGAGTGGACGTGGGATTTTCTTGGTGCGTTCCTTTGGTTGGAATTTATGAATCTGATCGAATGAAGGAAGAGGGTTTGTGAAATGTTGTCTCATTGAGCTATCCATCCTAAGGTCTTTTAAAAAAAGAGAAATATGACAACAAGTCAATTCCCCTCAAACTGAAGCCATTATATAGTTGACAAATTTCACTTTATTTCATTTTTTTGTGCATCTCTTTGTTCATTCCTATGTAATAAAACTTGCATAGATAGGACATACATTGTATATGTATTCTCTTTCTTTCTTTTTCTTTTTATGACATGGATGATAGTAAGGAAGGATCTATAAAAAGAACAATGAATATAGGTAAAATAAATCCTTGTTTTCGATTTTTGACATTGACTCCTTTATTTTATTTTGGCGGTGAAATTATCGAGTTTTGGTTCATCTTGATGATGTTGATTCCCTTCCCCTCTTTTTCTTTTTCTCAAGCAAGAAACTACAAGTAAATCAGTGGGGTTTCTTTCTCCTTTATAGTATGACTATGAGGTTATAGCATTCATTTCATCAAACCATACTGGAAAAACAAAGAATTCACTCATAATTGTATCTCTCCTCTCCTGTACTTTAAACAATGAATCCCTATTGAAGTTTTTTTTTCTTTATAAAGATGAAAATAGCTTGCTGTATATTTTTAGCAATCTCAAGTCAGGTTATGTTTTATAAAAATGATGGCTGGTTAATTACACCGTATAGGCAAACTCCTTTTCTACTCTATTTCAATTTCATTGTTTTCAACTCGAGATAATGGTTACTATGGACACAAAATGAGCTGCACATGATTTGCTAATTAGAATATCTTCAATTAGTTGCATGTATTTCATTGTTCAAACTTATTAAATGATGGCGTTCTTTTTTCATGCTTAATTATAGCCAATCTATGTCAATGGTAATAAAATGAAACTAAAATGCTGCATCTATTTTCATGGCTTTACAAGTACTATCGAACCTTTTACCAGCAACTAGATTGTATCTTGGTCAATGCTTACCCAAACTTTGCTTTATGTTACTCTAGCTGATGTGTGAAATATCTTCTTCTTACTATAAAAGGATCATGAAAAACAATTTTAAAATAAATTTTTTTTTATTGTCATACCATTCAACAATAAGGGACTCAATTTAACAACATCAGCTGATGAATAGAGTCAATTGGAGTGCATCTTGACCTCCTAAATTCTGAAATTGAGAATGATAATTGTTTTTACAAGTTAGTCCTATCATTTCTTGCAGCACTCTTATTTATTCTCATGCCCTTTTCTTTTTTTTTTAAGCTGAGCGATTCTTTTGTTTACTAGAAAGAGTTCAAAATGGAAATTCAACAATAAGATCTGTACCACAACAAAGATTTCTTTTTTGATGTGAAGAGAGTTACGCTTCTTTATAGTTTATAATAGTCTCTATACTTGTTGCATGTTTCACATAATAGACCTGCTTTATTGTGAAGCCACGTTGCTGGTATTGAACTACCTGCTTACTCTAAAGAAATCACAAGATGATGTTTCAAGCATTGACTCTTTTTATTATTATTTCTCGGTTTAATAGATAGCTTGGTTTTCTTCAATTCTATAGATGTGTAGTGAGGTTAGAGCAAAACGCGTTTTTATAAAAGAAACAGAATGATAGCTAATGACGACACACGAAATCCAACACGAAATTTTCTCTCCTTGAAATAGACTAACAACAAAAAAAAAGGGTCTTTTCTTAATATGAAACCATTGGCATGGCAAAAAAAAATCAAAACTCATTCATTCTATTTGAATCAAACTTCAATTCATTGCTTACTATTGTCTTTTCTTATTCATGCTTTTGTTTGTACTGAATTGTGCATTCAGAGAGTGGAAAATATGGCGCGTGTCTGAATGTTTTTTTTTCTAAAAGTAGTAGACTGTGGCTGGAAAGAAAAATATCCTAAAAAAAAAAGAAAAAAAAAAGATAGGTTTTGTTAGTCCGAATGAAGCAGGGTTTGTGTTCATAGTTGCATCTGCAGTGTTTTTTTTTTTCTTTCTTTCTTTGCGAGAAAACAAAATAACTGATGACAGATCTTGAAATTTTTTTTTCTCAGTCAAAAATGAGTTTTTTTGTTTTCTACTTGATCATTTTATTTTTCTTATTCTTTTGTCATGGGGACAAAAATTCAGGCACCAATTTTTTTTTTTTTTTTTGCATGTCCGTTCCAAAAAAGTTATTCGTCACTCCAACTAATGCCGCGAGGATTGGATATCCGCTGTCAATATGATCATTTCCAAAAGGGATGAGAGAAACTCTTTTTTGATTTGTTGAAATATACTACACTGGGCTTATTCTTTAACACCAAAAAAAAGTGTGTTGTCAACAAGTAAAAAAAGAAGGTAATTTTTGATATTAGCTTGTACAGTCTAGTTTATCATTTCACGAATAGATTGTATCTATAGACTTGGAGCAACCTTGTAGCTTTCTTGGTGTTGGGAATTTCTTTTTTTTTTTTTTGCAAAAAAAAAAATACAAACTAAATCAAAAATACCTTTTGCAGTCATCTAAGTTACACCAGCTGTAATCTTCACTTTTTTTTTTCTGATCTGATGATGATTACAGATTGGAGTTCCGATGTATGCTCAGTTATTTGGATAAATGACAAATAATACATAAAATTATCACAATAAAGTCTAGCGTAAAGTAAGAAAAACAACCAAGAGAATGCGTTTCAATCTAATGTCTCTTTCTCTTTTTCTTCTTCATTCTTTGGTGTATACAAACTAATAAGCTTCGAAAGCACTGTCGTTGTTTTTTTTTTTTTGCTCTGTTTGACCTAACACACATTCAGGGCCAAAATAATCTTACTGCCATTTGTAGTATCTTTTGCAACTCAACTAACGATCACAAAGGGATTATTCCGGCGGGGGATGAATTGTGAATTCGTCATGATACCCTAGAGTACAAAAAAGTTGTATTTTAATATAACTATTCAGGTACATGAGGGTTATCAAAAAAAAAATAAAAAAAAAAAAAGTAGAAAAAAATGACTTTTTTTTTTATTGATGAATATCATGTAAATCTGATATTCGCGTGATGTGTTTCTTCTTATCTATATAGTATTAAAACTTGTTTAAATTATTTTATATGCATTTAGTGATACCCAAACTTAAAAAAATAAAGAGAATGAAAGGTCTATATTTTTTTTTTTATTTATTTATCGCACCATTTTTTTTTTCTTAAAAAGATAGGCAGAAGCATACAAAAAAAAAAAAGAGCAAAAAGCATAGTCTAAACTAACTAGACATAATGTGTATGACTGAGGAATGATGAAGGAAGATGTATCATGTAGGCGCATGTGGTGTGGATTTACACTGAAGTTTTAGATTCAATTTTATGTAAAAAAAAAAAAGAGAGTTAATCATATTGTTTCACCAAAAATAAAAAAAAAAATAACATTTCAAAAAAGGGAATTTACATTTCAAAATTCATATAAAATTCTAATTTTCCAATTTCACTTTTCTTCTTCTTCTTTTTTGTCAATTCTATTTACACCTTACTTTACATATTTATTTATCCTTAAATGCTTCGAGTCTATTCTGTTCTCTACATTGAAAAATTATGGAACCATAATCTTTCTTCTGATATTGTCAAGCAAGTTCCTGTGAAGGCTACTTATACTGAAAGAGAAATGGTTGATCCTGTGTCTGTTTCCCCTATTGAAGAAACCATGGATAAACAAGAGCAAGTTTTAGAAGAAGAAGTAGAAGAAGAAGTGGTAGTAGAAGAAGAAATAGTAGAAGGTATGTTGCTTTGTCTGTATTGAAATCTGTGTTATTCATTCGTTATTATAGAATGTCAATCTAAAGAACAAGAAATTGTTGTTGAGGAGATTGAAATTGAAACTACTGAAGAAGAAACGATCTCTGCTGTCAAAGAAAAAGTTACAGTGCCTATTCCTGAAGAATCTATTGTTGAAGCTGAACAAATGGTTTCTGAAGTATCCAGTCTTGAAGAACCTGTGATTGAGGTAGCTGCCGTTGAAGCCATTCAAGAACAAGAAGAAGAGGTGATGCAGGTAGTGGATGATGAGCTCACTATTGAAATTGTACAAGAAGCTATCAACCAAGATGTGATGGAAGAAGTTATACCTATCAAGCAAGTTGAAAAAGAAGAACCCGTTGAGAAAGTAGTCAGCAGCTTGGCTATCAACACCAACCGTTACAACCAAATTAGTACTATTTTAGAATCTCCTATTGAAGACATCTATTCTGCAGGTATAGCTGATCACTCAACATCTGTCTCCACTACTTCCTCTATCTTGTCCCCCCTTACTCCAACCTCTGTACAATCATCTGGTTTCCACTCTCCTTCTCAAGTCCTCGAAGACATTGAATTTGAAAAGAAAGTACAAGCTCTTCCTCCCCCTCAACCTAGAAAGAGAACAACTTCTTTATTCAAGAGAGAAACTGACAAGATAAACGATAAGCGCAAGAGCTTAACAAAGAAACTGAAGCGTGCCCTTACTGTAAAGGCTGAAAACAAACGCTACTCTGTGTAACGAAAACAATGTACATTTTTGAAAAAAAAAAAAAAAAAGGTCTTGCACTACTGTGTAATCCCCCCCCCCCCCTCTCACTCACTCACTCATTCATTCTCCATGTATCATTTTTTATATATAATCACCAAAAAAAAAAAATCAACAAACCCCCCCCTTTTTTTTTTTAACTTAACTTTTGTTCTTCCCTATATATAACCATTCTATTTATTATACAATATCCACTATACATATTTTTTTTTTTACTTTCTATATATTATCCTTATACCACTTTTCTTTGCAAATAAAAAAAAAATACTTGATTATCAGTGCCTCTCAATTCACGTGATACAATTAAGAAAATAAGAATGATACAGCCTATTGAAATTGATGTTTTGGGAATTACTATGCATTAAGGCCAAGTGCTCGCCTCTCTCTCTTCGTCTAAATATTAACTTGTATGATAAAGTTATAAACTAGTAACGCAACATTGCTGTATTGATACTAATCACAAGATAAACAGTATAGAGCTGTCAAAGAAGCAGATTTTGCATACTACACTCCAAGATATCATCCGAAATACTCATTTCACAAAGACCATCTTAATTTCTCCAGCTCGTTGTTTGATGCCATCCATGCTAAAGAAAGAGTTGTTTGTTACAATTCAATGGAGACGCCTCATTGTTCTTTCATTAGCTTTTGGGGGGAGTTGAGCCAGGATGAAACGCTGAGGCAGAAGCATGCCCTTTTTCCACAATCGTGTAGGGGATCCCCCATTATGCATGAAACCTCTCTTCTCAAGGAATGCTAGCACGATTCAACCAATACACTCATCAATAAGTTTCACTCTTGTTGAATTTTGCCACGGTTGCTTGTATATCAATAGTAGACATGTTTGAATTGAATTGTAAAAGAAAGAAATATGGATTGCCATCATCTTCATGCCAGATTTGCTTGATTTAAGGCCCGAATCGAGCCTCAGTTTCCTGAGACTGTATAATCCCCCCAATAGGCTTGACTGTATTTACTTGTGTTACTTACAGTGATGCGTACACAAGGGGGCATAATCTCGAGTTTGTTTTGTAAATAGAAACCTCAGCTAATCGCATGATATATTTAATAAATTTCTCAAATTCGTTTTGATAGAACACAAAAGTTGTTTATGGTTTATTTTTCTACTGCATTCATATAGAGCAAAACTGTATTTTACTTGAATTCATCTACTTTATGCAAGCTATATCACTAGACAACATTGCAGCTTTTTTTTTTAAATACAATATCAGTTTTAAGCATTTTACATGATCCTATCTTTTGTACTTGTTCCTTATTTGATGTATGTGCCATTACTGCATTACATGTCTCATTTTCTATCTATTTTTGACTGCAAAAAAACTACTGAAACATGGGATGTAACCTCCACGCTTCTTCAATGACAGTATATGTGAGTTTGTTTAAGCAACTCCCCCCCTAACTAGTGTCTTCTTTATGCTCTTATAGATTGTTCTGCTCAAATGCTTCTGTTTAACACACTTTAAAATGTCTTGCGTTGGTCCTCATCAAAAGAAACTGGTTCAAATATATCTCACACAAAAAAAAAAAGAATCTAAAAATGGTGTGTGTGTGTGTGTGTGTGTGTGTGTGTGTGTTTTTGTTAGCCAATATCTCAATTCTCAAAATACATTTGAGCAGAAAAAAAAAAGACTGCATGCTTCTTTCCATCTTTTTTTATTTATTTGTTCCTTGTACTACAAAAACAAAAAGCCAAAAAGGCGTTTTGTCATTCAATGTCTGTGTGTTTATTGTTTGTGCAAGAAGATAACAAAGAGATGGATGCATGTATTTATATATAAATGTGTGTATGTATGTGTATAACTATATATTTAGATAGACGCGTTTTATGTGTGTATATATATATATGTTCTCTTGTATGTACATATCAAGTAATAAGAAATAAAATAAAAAAATAAGGTGACCACTCAACTTCTCAAACTTCATGCTGCTGAGAATGTGCAAGCTCAGAAGTAACAAGCATATCATTGCTGGGTGAGATGACGCCTGCACTATTGAATGGCACAGTCAGGTTGCTTGATATGCTCTGAATCATACCGACAGTGGTTCCATTTGACTGAGCCACTCGACAATCCCTATGTGCCAACAGTAGTGTCTTGAGATTGATGACCTCTTCTCTTAGCATAGTGGCCTGTGATTGGAGTTGTTCGTTATCTGTTGAGAGAAATTCAACTCGATGCTGCAGGTCAGCCAGCCATTGTTTTTTTCGTTGCCGACATTTTAATGCAGCCTGCCGATTTCTCTCTAAAAAGTGTTTTCGTCTTTCCTCTTCATTACCCTCTGCTGCTAGCTTTTTGTTCTGCTTGTCATTATTCTTTTGTTTTCGACTGATGGCCTGTTTCGATAGAATGGAGCTCTCTGTATGACGCCGAACATAGGGAGCTCCATTTGCCATGTCGAGTTCTGATTCTTGTTCTACCGAAGGCATAAAAGAATCCGATGCTGTAGGAATAATAGGTAAGCTACCACGATGATGGTAGTTGTATTGGCCTGAATAGAAATCATTTCAAAGTCAACATGTCGTCTTTATCAAATAAAATAATCCGTACCATTTATCACAGTATGATTTTGCTGCGGTGAAGCATAAGATGTATCATAGATTGTACCAAATGCTTGAGTTGGATTGAGCTGTTGCATGGAGGCAATGCTTAGATTAGGGCTATTTTGCCAATGATATCTGGTTTCTATTGTTGTGTTCTCTTGCTGCTCTGGAGGTATAGAATAAGATGGGTTAAATACATGTTTGTATTGTAACCGGTCCATGCTATTCGGACTATATAGTTGCTGCTGCTGTGTCGGTGAGATAGAAGAGAAGTTGTTGCTTTTGCCCAAATCGTTTTCATGCTTTATGTTTGATTTCTCTGATGTCCCTTTTTGAAGTCAGTAAAGTAAAAAGAAAAAATTGTCAAGAATGAATGACTCACCCATTACTTTTGATACACCTGTTAAGATAATAAAAAGAGAAAGAGAGAGAGAGGAAGAAAAATAGAAGGAAAAAGAATAAAAAAAAAAATATTTTAATCATCGTATGGGTAAAATAATAATACATTAGAATTGTCAACACCGCTATTAAGATTCGCATGGCATTTCAATAGATCGGATAAAGCAATGAATTACACAAGACTTCCTAATCAAAACATCGTGTAGCAATCTACATTGCCATTAGTCTGAATTGATCAGGCTATTTCTTACAGAATTGCAAAATGGCTTCTTCTTGGTTCTTGCTTGAGAAGTATTCAATCTCTTTCTCATTCCCCTCCCTCTTCTCTCTCGCTGCTTTATTTTCTCTCGTTCTCTCTAGTTTTCTGTTTGTCTCAGTTTGATTATTGCCGACGATACCAGTTTCTTTTTTTTTTTTTGGTCCTTTTGTTGTTATTTAAACGCCTATACTCGTTTTTTCTGGTTATGAGTTGCAGAACATTTTAGAATTTTCTGTCCGTACTACAAACAAATGAAGAAATGGGGGGGGGGAGTGGGGGAGGGGAAGAGTGTATGTGTATGGACAAAGTGGACAAAGTGGGTGAGTGGGGGGTGAGGGGGGTGGAGTAAAGTGGCAAAAGAAAAAAGAAGGAGAGCAAAGAGTGAAATGGTGGGAAGGAAGAGGGAAGAGGAAAAGCCATCTTTGAGAGCATATACAGATATGCAGACATTGAGACAGAAAAAAAAAAGCAAAGCAGCTCCAAACATGTTGATTTTTTCTTCTGTTGAACAAAAAAAGCATTTTAGGAAATGCGGTTAGTCAGAAAAGGGGTCTTGGATTTGTTTTTTTACATGATCATTCATAAAGTATTTGGTTCTAACAATCAGAGTCAATATCTTACTACACAGTTTAGGAAAGACTTCTAATGGAAGTCTGAATAAAAAGAAGTGCAAAAGCTCATCACAAATCTGTGCAACACCATCTCTCTTCCTATTCAAATGCTTCTGAAGAAGTATTCTCCTCCCTTTTTTTTAAATGAGTTATTTGAAATGGCTTTTGTCCTAAATATGGTATGATTAGATCAATGTATGAATACACGAAACTACTTTACAATATGTCCTGTCCTTTCATATACACAATTCAAACAATAGTAGCCTAAGATTACCAATCAGCTTATTATGTAAAATCGATTAATATGGTTTGTTACTGTATACTTGTTCTTTGTAAAGGACCGAAAGGGAAAATGAGGACAAAAGATGTGACAAGAAACATTTCAAGTAATAAATTCTATTTATAAGCTGCAACAGAGTAATTCAAAACAAGACACAAGTTAGCTTAATCTCTGGATTTTCATGCCGTTCATTTCCTTGTTTGAAAGGAGGATGATTGAAGAAAAGGATGTAATTTGCCAAAAAAAAAACTTGAAGGAAAATGAAGGCCATTCTTTATTTTTGGTGCTAATTCTCTACAAACTTGAAAAAATGAAGAAGCTCTTGGAACTCTCATATTGTCCAAATGATTTAGAATCCTACTAGAAGAAACTAAGCTCGTGAACAACTTGAGCAAAAGCCAAAGATGTCTTTTGCTCACAATAAATTCAAATTTGACATGTTGTGATAAAACGCATTTCCTAAAATGTTTTCTTCTCATGCATCTACTGTCATTCAGCCTGATTTCTGTCTCAATGTCTGCATATCTGTATATGCTCTCAAAGATGGCTTTTCCTCTTCCCTCTTCCTTCCCACCATTTCACTCTTTTGCTCTCCTTCTTTTTTCTTTTGCCACTTTACTCCACCCCCCTCACCCCCCACTCACCCACTTTGTCCACTTTGTCCATACACATACACTCTTCCCCTCCCCCACTCCCCCCCCCATTTCTTCATTTGTTTGTAGTACGGACAGAAAATTCTAAAATGTTCTGCAACTCATAACCAGAAAAAACGAGTATAGGCGTTTAAATAACAACAAAAGGACCAAAAAAAAAAAAAGAAACTGGTATCGTCGGCAATAATCAAACTGAGACAAACAGAAAACTAGAGAGAGAAAGAAAATAAAGCAGCGAGAGAGAAGAGGGGGAATGACAGTTCTATCGAATTCTATTAGCTGGAAATAATATTGGGCTTTACAATCAAAATAACCACAAAAATATACACACGCACACATGGCGTTCCAGTCCTTTGGGTTTCCCTCTATTTTTGTCCGATGGTGTTAGACTGAATGAACTTTATTTTCAGCACCTAATCCATTTATGGAGCGCATCCAGTCTGTAAATGGAGATAAAGCGCGTTAATAAAGAACGCTATTTGCTTCTTATCTGTTGACCAATAACCAAAGAAAATATGGAAATTGATGAATTCATGAGATATTGTTTTAAAAAGCCAAATCTACGCTTTGTTTTTTTTTTCTAATGGTGCCATCTTTTGCACTAAAAATAAGTAAAGAATTCACGAGTGTCAAACACACAAGATATCAACTAAAATGATTCATGTTGTCTTGCTGAACAATAAGCATCATTCACCCAATTGAAACAGAATGGAACACATCTAATAGACTGGCAATGCATGGATTTTGTTGTATATACTTTGTTAGATAAAGATACCAATGCTCAGTAAAATCACATGATATAAGAACAAAAAAAAGAAAAAATCTGGAAGAGATATAAGACCAAGAAAGAGCTAAACTTGCATTTGCTGGATGGCATTTATCTTCCATTACTATCAAAATGCTTTGATTATGATGCATTTTTTTTTCTTGAAGGCCATTGGTCATCTACAAATAAAAAACCTTGATGAGAGTTCTTAGATATGTCTTTAAACGTGTTGCAAGCAAGTCTCTTTTATGTGACTCTGTATAGTTTGTCTAACAAAGTGTGTCTATTGACAGCTAGTTACACAAACCATGTCAATTCAGTGAGCGAAAGGCTGTGTTTCATTTTTTAAGACCATAACCATCATGGCGTCAACTATGCACCATTTCCCGGAAGTGATGGGCGGAAAAGTAATTAAAATTCATACACTATTTCCGAAAATAGTGTATAGAGGATGATTGGACCATCAACAGAAAACAGCTTGGAGCAAACGAACAAAAAATTCTTATGCAGATGTTGACGCTCCAAATGTTCTAAATCATTGTGCTTATGACTAACTTTTCAATTCTAAAAAACCAGTTGGCTTATTACTAGGGCAGCTAAATGGCAATGATCATCAAAACAAACTATTCGCTATAAGCAAAACGATTCACATTTGTGCCTGTATAGCTGCGTGGTGTGTTGGACGTAATGATTTGAGAGATGTAAAGAATAGTGAGGCAAAGAAGGTGTGTTGAGAATGTTTGTAGCTGTCTTATTTAGTACTGAAACAGAGAAAGCAGATTCATATGTTATTGTTGAAACTATTATTTGTCTTTTGTAATTGTATTCGATTCAGTCTTTTGAGAGCTTATATCGACTTACATTTGAGCACTTTATTCAATAGTGCTTTTATCGAGATGGATCTCATCTATGATGTTATTCTAGTTTTTTTCTTTTTTACTTATTTGGGCCTCTTTTTTATGCAAACCTTGTTTTCATTGTTGAGGCTTGAATGTGATCAGAATACAGCCTTGCCTTAGATCTACTTGGTTCAAGAGCATCGACCATTATCCAGATTGTAAGGAATTGGTCAGCTACTGTTTAATATCAGCAAATGCTCAATGGTTACTGAAACTGAGTACAATGCTTTTAGCCTTGACAAGAAGATCAATTGTTCTTTGTTGTTGGGAGCAGTCAATCTTGTTTTTATTTTATGAAATCCATTTCTTGTACAGCAAAAGCTCAAAACCTCCTTTCATGTTATTCACACTATGTACAAGCAGTATCAAGAGCATGAGAGGATGGATGGTGAAAATGAGAGGTTCAACGAAAACCCTTTTTTTTAAGGGAATGAAGTGTTATTTGCCTACTGTGTATGTATTCTCCAAGAAAAGTAATAACTTATTCTCGGATGTTATAACTAAAAGCACCGACATCATATCTTTCGCTTGACTGTGAATCAATAGCCACAAGAGAAATTTTATAGTTCATGCTGTTGCTGTGCGTATTCTTCCTTCAAACGAACTTTAGCATTCAAACTAAACATGCTTATATCGAGATTTTCTATCTGAATGTCATCACTAATAATGTTGCAAACTACCAACTCTTTCCTTAAAAGGTTTTTATTATTAAAAAAGAAAAGGGTATAATGGTATGCTTTCTTCTGGGTTTTATAGCTGACTTTAAAAACGTTTACAGAAAAGGAAGTGAATGCTTTGCCGTAGTCATTTTTGTTTTTTTTTTACCTTCATTCTGTTCTTTTGTTTGATTCTGTTTCTTCTTTGTATATAGTCCAATAACAAAAAAAAAAGGAAAACAAATAGATTCGACTGCTTACATTGTGTTTGTTTCATTTTTTAAGGAGGCAAAATCTATTCAAATTTTCCTTCTCCCTTAGATAAAGAGGTTCCCTTTTTTTTTTTGCTTTTTGACAGCTACTCAGAGTTTGAACCAATCAGTTTTCATGTCGGCCAACTGATTTAAACTCTCTGTGACTATTTTTCTTTTTCCGAAAAAACCAGCATGAACTCACAAAAAAAAAAAAAATTGGCATAGATTGTTTTGGCATCCAATTATAATAAATGTCTAGGATCCCTTTTTTTTTTTCTCTTTTTCTCTCTCTCTCTCTTTCTTGCTTTTAGAAAAAGAAGAAAACACCTAAAGGAGGAAGAGCATGTCTACACTTGAAGTAAAGAACCAACTACCACTTGTTACAGCACCCAAGCTTAGAGATAATCGAACTTATGTTCATTTTATTGCTGGAGGGTAAAAAAAAAAAAAGATATATATGGAAGGTAGCTGTCATTTCTCATACTTTATTATTACCAATATAGCATAGGTGGTCTTATGGGTGCTGTATGTACTTCCCCACTTGACGTAGTCAAGACTCGCTTACAGGTAAAGAAAAAAAATATACAAACTATGATGATTTATTTTAGCAGTGGCTCATTCTTCTTTCCTTCAATAGTCTACCTTTTATCAACAAGCGATGAAGCAAAGTAAATTGCATAATTCAAGTCTTGTCTTTGGTCACTTTTTAGAGACAGGCAGATTATTGATGTGAGTCTGAGGAGGATGACAGGAATGATTTCGAGATATTCGATGGAACTGACAGATTTTAAATTGTGTGTGTATATATATAGTCGTATCAAACAAGTGGAAGGATTCCGTGGTTACTTTAAAGGATTGGGTCCCAACTTGATTGGTGTTATTCCCGCTCGATCCATCAACTTCTTTACTTATGGTAATGGCAAAAAACTTTACACAGACTTATTTGGTCAAGAAGATACCCGTGTTCATTTGATTTCTGCTGCTACAGCAGGTGTCGTGACTTCCACTGCTACCAATCCTATCTGGGTCATCAAGACTCGACTTCAATTACAAGGAGCCAACAATGGAATGCGAAGATATAGAGGTAGTTGGGATTGTTTTACGAGCATCATTAAGCAAGAAGGATTTAGAGGTCTCTATAAAGGCATGAGTGCCTCTTACTTGGGTGTAGCCGAGGGTACTATTCAATGGGTTGTCTATGAAAACTTGAAGCGAAAATGGAAATCTTCCGAAACAGACAACCTAAATGCAACCAAGATTGGTGGCAAGACATTACAAGATTGGGCAGGTCATTTAGGTGCTGCTGCCACTTCTAAATTCATTGCTGCCTGTATTGCTTACCCCCATGAAGTGATTCGTACTCGTCTAAGACAGCCAGCTGATCAACACGGTGTTCAGAAATATACCGGTCTTTGGCAATGCTTGCGACTGGTTGCTAAGGAAGAAGGTGTGGCTGCTCTTTATGGTGGTATGACTGCTCACTTGTTGCGAGTTGTGCCTAATGCAGCTATCATGTTCTTTTGTTATGAAGCTATTGTACAGAAATATGGCGCTTAAAATGCATGTGTGTAAAACCCCTCCTCCCTTTTCCTCTTTTTAGAATATTTTTGACTATTGTACCATATTTGTATCTTCTCTTTTTCTTTTGTCATACTCAACTTTACAATCTTCTCCATGATAATCATACTTTCATTCTCATAATATAAAACAATTCAAACTGACCAATTAAATTCATGTCAGGTTAAAAATTAATAATAACCCATTTTCCTTTAAATTTTTTGTTTTTTGTTTTCATTATTATCTATGTCACCTTCTATTACAAACGGCCAAACACCTTCTGACGCTGACTTTGACTTGCAAAGTTGGTTAAAGGAAATCGAAGGCGCTGAAAGTCTCATGACAGAAGTAGAGACAAAAGCCGATAACTTGGAAGCCAAAGTAGACGCTCTTTTGCGCGAAGTTACCTTACCTCCTACTCAAGACACCTCAAGAACAGAACCAGCTCAAAGTGAAGCCAAAAAAGAAGATTAAAGAATGCTTCGTATACCCCCCCCTAAATCATGATAATAAAGCAAAAGAAGTGAAAAAAAAGAGGCGGTTTTCTCTTATATGTATGTTAAATAGAGGCCACTACGCTACTTTTATTTTTTGATTTTTTTTCTCTCTTTTTTTTTCTTAAACTTGTTTGCTCATCATGTCTTCCTTACAAAAAGAGATGTTTAAAAAACCAAAGTTGCCTGTACTTGGGGAACTGCCCGAGAATACAGAAGCAGGCAATAACTTTAGCCAGTAAATATAATAATGATAAAAGGGGGCTATAGGGCTATTGATTGATCATATTAGACCCAAAACACGTCATAGACGAGGACCAGCTTATACGCCTTATGCTTGGAATGATTATTTTGATGAATCCATAGATGTACCTATCCCAAATACATCTAATATATCCTTTTTGTTCTGTTTTTATGGTTTCTTCTTTATATATATCTATCTATCTATCCTTAAGTAGCCATACATCTTTCGTATCTATAGAACATTACCTAAACAAACAAATGGACCATTGTTTGTCATGCATCATGGTGCAGGTTCGTCAGCACTTACTTTTGGTTTTGTGGCTAAACAGATCAAACAGTTGACACAAGGTGAATGTGGTGTCATGGCCTTTGACTGTCGTGGTCATGGTGCTACCAAAACCACTCATACTGACTTGTCATTAAAGACCTTATCCAGCGACCTAATCCAAGTGATTCAAGCCACTGTGCCTGTATCTCAAGATATTGTGTTGATAGGCCATAGTATGGGCGGTTCTGTTGTGGTGGATGTAGCTCATCAGAGAGTGCTGACAAATGCCTTGGGTGTTGCGGTGTTGGATGTTGTTGAAGGTTCAGCCATGCAAGACTTGGCTAGCATGAAGCGTATTTTGAGTTCAAGACCAAAATCGTTCGAGTCTATCGAGCAGGCTATTGCTTGGAGTATGCAATCCAATACAGTACGTTATCTAGAATCTGCTCGTCTGTCTATTCCTGCTCTCTTGAGTCCTGTGGGTACTCAGTGGCATTGGATCACTGATCTTGAGAGTACGGAACCCTTTTGGACCGAATGGTTCCAAGATCTTAGTCAGAAATTCCTAAGTTTTCCCACTGCCAAATTACTCTTGTTGGCAGGTACAGATACATTAGATAAACCATTGATGATTGCTCAAATGCAAGGTAGGATATCCCAGAAAAACAAGATAGAGGATTTGACATTGAAATGCTAAATAACTGTTTCTCATCTTAGGCAAATTTCAATTAGACATATTTCCTGATTCAGGCCATTTTTTGCAGGAAGATGTACCTTCTAAAACAGCTCAATGTTTAATTGAATTTTGGAAACGAAATAGACGTCTTGTGTTACCACCTAAAGTTCCAAGCTTATTTTAATAAAATCTGGACTGCTTTTTTTTTCTTTTTTTCTTTCTTTCTTTTTTTTTACAAGCAACAATGAAAAGGCCAAGAGAGGAAGAAGAAGAAAAGACAATAGAGCCACGATTGTTACTTGATGGCCTTTGTCGTCTCTATGGCGATACTTCTATCGAACGATACAACCAACTTGTAGAAGAATTCACCGAGATCACTCGACCTTGTCCACCTGTTTCGAAACCAACTCAAGATCACGAATGGCACAATATATCTTTTCGTATGCGATCACTTCATCAGGTTGCTAAAGAAGAAGCAGACCATTACAATCGACGCAACCGAATTGAACGTGACTGTCGATACGAGACTCACCCGATTGTTCAAAAGGATCATGCTTTCCAGAGTCAACTTCAACATCGTCATGATCTCTTTCAGGCCGATGGCAAGCGAGGACTGGCTTCTTTACCCGATCAGCTCCGTCGATACTATCTTTTTCTGAACATGGAGCAAATCAGCCGTTCTCGTCATGCTGACGCTTGGGAACTCTCGATGGTCGGCCAGTCCTGTTGGACACCTGAGGAAAAGGAAAGGTTCTTTTGTGCTCTAGAACGATGCAGTCGTCATGATATTGATGAGATTGCTCGACGTGTTGGTCCAACCAAGACAGTGGTAGAAGTAGCAGCTTACATTGATCTGTTAGACACAGCAGCAAAAGGATTAGATCAGCCTGTCGAATGGACAGATGCCTATTCAGCTCGAGAAATGTCGCCTTTGTTTATACTTCAAGAACAACAGATGGCTCATGCATTAGAGCGTACACTAGAGACAGAGACACATGCTAAACATCAGACTTTATTGATTGAATCACCTATCATCCTAGACAAGGCTTTAGAATTGTTTGAAGTATGGCAACTTTCTTCTCTGACACGGTTGTAAGTCCTTTTGTTCAAAAAAAAAAAGGAGTCAAACTAATCAACTCTCTATAAAAAAAGGTTTAGTGGCATCAATGATATGACAGTGTTAGTCAGTACAATTGTTCAAATGTATGAGTTGTTAAAACGATTCTTGATAGACATGATAGCTGAGCTTCATGCTGAGTTAGTGGGCAAAGACAACCGACTGGTGACTCGTGCCTGTATGAATCGAATGATTGCCAAATATCAAAAGACTCGAAAAGATGATGTCCGGTTAAAGCAGATGGATATCGCTAGTCTGTTAGATGGGGATAAAAAGTTTCATCAATACTATACGCAGTCCAAATCAGCTAGTTTTCTGGCCAAGCGAAGACGTATGGGCTGGATTATAGCCGATCAACCAGATCAACAGCAAACAACCATGGTGACAGCTACTACAGTTGATAGTTCAGATGATGAAGAAGATGAAGAAATTCTCAAGGATACATCCACGGATGATGAAGAAGAAAACGATACCATGCTAAAGCCAATAGATGAAGCAGATGGATTGCCTGGTTTTATCTGTACTTTTGAAAGAGATTTATCAAGCCAGTATGAAGATGTACATGTACCAGAAGCAATACTGGATATATCAGACGAGCAGCAACAACAAGAAGATGAAGAATTAGAGAATCGAATGCAAGTCCTGGATCAAGTGAACGAATCCACTTTGACACAAAGTCTTGGTTTTTATGATGCAAAAGCCATGTATCCCCCATAAGCATTCATAACACATACACACACACATGTATATATATATACCTCTGTCTTATTACATGTAAATAGATGCCCTTCCCCTTCCTTCTATGATTATCATATTTATTTATATATATAAATGTATATATACTTGATCTATTTATTCAAATGATTTTAAACTTCGAATAAATCGATCTACAGCTATTCTAAATAACTCATTTGAAATGTTGCCTGGAGGTGGAGCACCACTCGTTTGTGTGTTAATGACCGTACTGTGTTCTTCAGAAGAAGAAGGAGGTTGTGCCTGAGACAAAAAGCCATGGCTGATTTCCCATCGTGTATCATCAAAGCGCATCAAACCGTTTTTCACTACGAATTCTACATACAGTTGAGTATAAATCTGTTTCAAGACAAGGCGTAAATTCTCGGTCTGAGGATCTGAATTCATGACAAATTTAAGTCCTGTAGGTGTCTCATAATAATGCAAGCGATAAGTAGATGTCTTGTAAGATATAAATCCATCTTGACTATAAGGGCGGGATCATGTTAGTTATTCTATCGTAAAATCCTTGTGTTTTCTTTTACTTGCTTTCCGCTTAATTTTCGAACAAAGTTACGTAAAGACAGGACAACACCATAGACTAACTTGGCTTCTTCTTCAATAGAGATGACACTACCTGCAGCCATACCACTCTGTTGCATGGTCTGGTTATGGGTATCTTCAGTAGCACTGCGCATCATGGGTGAGCTATGGTTTGATGTTGCACTGGATGTAGAGAAACGAGAGGATGAGTTGGCTAGACCACCGAGTCGACTACTGCTATTGCCTAGTTGACTGTTGCTGTTGCTAGTCGCGTTTGTGGTAGAAGAGGCCAAGTTTGTGGTGGTAGGCTTGTTGTTATGTGACCATTTCTGGTAATAGATACATTGACAATGTCTATCAAATATATACAGGTTATAAATGGTCATGATTTGAAGCTGAAATAAAAAAAAAAGAATGAATTTCTCTTTTACACAATTTAAGATACAGGTACTCTTTTTTTTTTTTTTTAAAAAAAAATCTCGGTTCAATGTAAAACGCGTATAGATTCTGTGGGCGTGTTTTTGTTTTTCTACCGACAGAAATGTCACCTATTTATAAACCTACCAAAATCATTTATGCACCTCACGATCCTTTCTTTCAAGAGGGAAATATAGCCTTACGTGCTATATGGCTTCTGCAACAGGCTTCATCCGAGCAAGAGATTCAGTCGATCTCTGAAGAAGCTACTCAACTGACACAACAGGCAAGTGTAGCTATCTGTTGCCATACCCAGTTCCCTTCCGTCATTGCTTATGAGCATCACTATGAAGCTGTTCACCGAAACGTCTGTTCAGTTTGCCAAAAGATATTTCCCGGTTCAAGTTGGCTTCAACTTCATCTAGATGAATTTCATGATGTCTTGTTACAGATGAAAAAGGAACGAGGTGAAAAGATTGTAAGTTTGATGACTAGAAGGTCGACTCGTGGCTTATTTTCTTTCTCTAGCATGCATGTTATGTTCAAGACTGCACCAAGACGTTCTCTACACCTCGTATGCGCCGATTACATCTGATTGATAAACATCATTATCCAAGATATTTCCCATTTGATCTTGTCTATACGGGTACCTTGACATTTAAGCAGAGAAAGGCGAGAGAACAGAAAAGGCATGAAAAAAGAAGGAGTAAAGAGATGGAGGTAGATCAGCTAGCAGAGTCCATGTTTCGACTCTCTTTACCGAAAACCATCTCATTTGGGCATCAATCGGTTAAATCATTACCTCACATACCAAAGAAAAAAGATACGGAAATGAAAGAAAAACCTATAAAAAAGACAAAAGATGTTGAAATGACAGAAGCACCTCTAAAAAAGACGTATCCTTATCCTAGAAAAAGAGGTCCAAAAAAGCCTCGAAAAAAGGAATAAAACAAAAAGTTCTCTTCTTTTCTCTCTTTTATTATTATTATTATTTTAATTATTATGCATTGGCTGCAATAGAGGCAATCTGGGTCATTAAATGTAAGATCTGTAAATGTTCATCAGCACCTTGAACAAGATTGATATCAACCACAGACATGTATTGTGAAATGCGTGCTTTCTGTAGTGTGTTTAGGGACTCATTCTTGATGATCTCTTCATGAACTTGAGTCAAGATGCGTTCACCTGAATAACCTTCATTCATCATATCCTGAACAATACGTTCAATCTCCTTTATACCCTTGCCATGCTCCTCCCACACATCGCGTAAAACTTCCATTTGTTGACCAGGAATGACACCTGCCATTTCCAAAACCATGTCGGGTGTGATTGTCTGCTCTAGATTGTGTCCACTTTGAAGATAGGTAATGGCCTTTCTTAAATCACCGTTAGAGCAGCCAATCACTGTCTTTAGTGTTTGAGGTGCTAAATCTACATTTTCCAATTGACAAATCTTTTCTAAACGTTGTTCCAAATCATCCACAGGCAATGGCTTGAATCGAAATTTAGCACAACGAGAAGTGATGGGCTCAATAATGCTATCCAATAGACAAGAATCAGCTTTTTTTCTTTTTTCTACTATTTGACTCTTTTTTTTCTTACCGGCTAACATAATTACAGACAAGACAGAAACGAGTTGTTTTTGAATAAGTTTCCATGATACGTCTTAGAGCAGATTGAGCATCATTTGTCATTGAGTCAGCTTCATCCAGAATGACAATCTTATAAGGAGGACATGGATAACCACTAATTGAGATAAACAAAGTAAGTTTATCTATTCGTTGTTTTTTTTATCTTGAAATTTACCTGACTTTGGTAGAGATGGTAGTTTTTGAAAAGTTCTTGACTTTTTCACGTACAATCTGAATACCTCTTTCATCAGATGCGTTCAATTCCAAGACACGTGACTTCATCAACTTGGGTCCATAGAGTTCATTGGCCAATGCTAAAATAGTCGATGTTTTACCAGTACCGGGAGGACCATAGAAAAGTAAATGAGGTAACTAAAAGAAAAAGAAATGATAAAGAGGTTAATATCTTTTTCTTTGTACATCATCTATCTTTCTTTTTACATTTTCAGACTGAAGTGCTTTTTTTAATACAAGAACAGCTTGTTCTTGAGAAGCAATATCATCCATTGTCTTGGGTCGACTTTATATCAAGTTAGTTTCTTTTCGGTTGTTGCATAAAATATCTTTTTTTTTTCTCTCTTATTTACTATTTCTCGACCCAAGGCTGATTCTTTTTCAGTAGTAACTCTTTTTCATCATGTGTTGGCTTGTTTGTGCTTGCTTTATTGGCAGGTGTTCTAGGTGCAAAGAAGCTCATGGTGTCTCTTTTTTTTTTTCTAAATATATATAATTATTGAGACGCGATAAAGAAAAAAAAAGAACGCGAAAAAAAATAATGATAATTTTGTAGTCGTGACTTGACCGAGATTTACTAGGCTGCGTTTAAAATAGGAGACACGCACCACAGGAGAATTTGGTGTAAAAATATGTGAATTCATGGAGCAATAATCTCATTGAAAAATAAAATTTACATGAAAAAATGTGACAATGAAATTTACATGAACTTTATGTAAAATTGAAATAGCATCAATTACATTGAGCTACCAAATATCAATAAAAACATTTGACAATAAGTTTCTTTTCAAAATATGTGAAGTTTATATAGTTTAAGCAATATGTATTTCTTTATTGTTTTCGCAGTTTCTGATTTTCTTCTTCAAGATCTTGGATTTCTCTACAAGTAACAATATTAGATACTATCTTTCAAATAAACATGATTTGAGTTACCTTTTTCTACGAGCGTGCACATCCTTTCTGCTGAGGGGAGTAAATCAAAAATGCAAGTTTTATTAAAAGTAACCTGCTTAATCATTAAGGACATGTGAGATGATATTGGTGGAAATTAATGAAAAACTCACATAAACACCATTAAGGATGCACTTTCAATTAGAGCGATACTTTCTCCAGCTTGATTTGGGATAATCCAAATTCAGAGCTGAACAAATGAAAATGTGTCTATGGGACAAGGTTACGATCTGTAGTAGGAAATCATGATGCATACCAAGTCAATTTGATTATGTTGTTAATATATTGCGTAGGTTTAAAAGACAAAAAGAAGGCTTTAATTGGGTTTAATTACTATTTCTTTCTTTCTTCTATAAAAATCGAGAGACCTGATATCATACCATTTTTCTTTCAGGACAGCGCAAAATGAATAAAAGGCCTTTTTTTTTGTCTTGTCAGTATCGTTAATTGTCATAATCACTAAATGAATATCATACAGATTTGATGATTGAATACAGTATCTTTCTAAAAGGTAGATAGAACAGGCTCATGAAGTGGATCTTGTTTTCCTTTCTTCCTTTTATTCATAACAGTAAGCAATATTGTAGTGCTGAGCCATATTTAGGATAGTTTGAGTTGATTTTTTTTCTTTATTTCTTTAAAGAAGCAAACAAAGGACAAAAGCTTTGCTTTAGAAGGGAATTTCTTATCTTTTTTAATGTGTTTCGTGTCTGGATCAAAATAGGATGATTTTCTAAGCACATCTTTTATTTGCATGTTTTTGGAATCTCTTGACCTTTTACAAACAGTTGCCAAAAAGGTATATATAATCGCCTTAGTAAATGACTAGAATAGACACAAAAGCATGCTAATACAAGCTTTATGTCTTGCCTTCATTTTCCAAACTAAACAGAAGGCTGTAGTAATTGAACAAGATATTGAAATGCTGGTAACGACAGAAAGTCGGTTTTAAGTTAAAAGCATATGAAAATCTCAGGATTTAAAAATCCGGTTTATTCGCAGATTTAAATTTGTGACTCCACAATTTTACATTCATGCATCATCATGATACTTTGCTCACAAAAGTAAACAATAGAAAAGGTATAAAAAGGGGCCTTTTTCACTCTTTCTCTTCTGTTTTTTTCTTTGTGACTCGTACAGTACTATTGAATCAGCGATAGTATCGGCCGTGAAGTAGTTCTTCCACGTGAGCTGTTATATCGTGTGTATGACTTTTTATCTTGATTATGAAAAGTGATATCCTGGTTCTACTCGAAAGACTAGGCTTCGTTGACATTATGCTAGCGATGGGGGTTCTTCTTCGGAAACGGACGCGTCCTTGATCGAGTGGTTAACTGGTTGATTTTTCCGGTACTCTAATGTTGTCCAAGTTGTTTCAGAGGTTTCCCCTTTGAAGCAACACCATAATTTTTTTTTGGGGTTAGACGAACTTCCGCCTTCCCGTGGTTTTCCCTGTTAATCAAGGAATTGATTTCCTTGAGAACCAAGAGAAGTTCAGCTTATTATTAAATCAAAAAAATAAAATAAAACGAAAATTATGCCTGATCTTTTTTTTTTTCGAAACAAATATTATAAGCCTACAAGACAGAGCTTTTGTTTCTCTCCTTCCCTGCTTTATTATTCAAACAACTGTAAATACAACTCCTTCTGTAATCTGTCTTTCTTCTTGAGTTTGCAATCATCCATTCATTTCATACTGACACCAGATTGAGAAACATATATTGATAGTAGTTGAATTAAATTGGCTCCAGAGCCTAACCATAAATACTTGTAAAATAAAACTTATCTGCATACATGTAACAACTGAAAATACTTTAGAATTGTATCATTCTGCTGATCATGTCTACATCAACTCATAGTTGGTTCATGTCAAGTCAAAACATGTTTATCGTAAAGGAAAGCAGAGTTGGGCCAAGCTTAATAGGTACACAAAGGAGACATTAGCGCCAGTCTTTCCCCCTTTTTTTTGTTTGTAACAATGTCCCCTCGCCTCCAATGTGATAACCCGGAAGACAATTTGATAATGTAGCTGCAAGTAAGTTTACATATTGCTTGATTTGATCACTTTCTCATTGTACCAATTTTGTTTTAAATCGCTTCATTCATTTAATGTCTTGTGTGTCTAACTCTAACTTTGTAATTGTCCAATTTTATTTTTTTGTAATGCCTTAATTTAAGTTTAAAAAAACTGTACATACCCAAATGATAATAATAATAAAAAAAGAAAACTGGATGTGCAAATTCAAAGAAAAATACAGAGAGATAAATGGTTATAATACATGGATTCAAGGTCAATTGAGAATGCTTAAAAGAATGGCTTATTCGGCTCTCAATCGAAGACCTTGACGCAATTCGTCTGTTAAAGGTGTATCATTCTCGCAACGATCACACTTGCAAGTGAATAAATAAGATTTATCGAGATAAGTTTGACGTGTTTCTTTGTTCCATCGAGGATTGACATAGGTCTCAAACAGTTGTTCATCTTTCTTAATATCTCGGATAGCACGTACAGTGATTTGTATTGTGAGTTTTTTTGAGGATAATCAATACTGACATTAGGATAACAGTTGTGGTTGATGTGAGAATGAACGAGATACATGCCACCGTTTTGGTTGTTAATGTTGAATTTACCCAAAAAGTTTAAAAAGGTCTCTTCCTTTTCAAACAGGGATTCGAGTAGGTCGTCAGGTAAAGGCTTGGCGATCTTGCATCGCTTGGGTGGCACCTTGTAGGCAGCACGTAACAAATCACGTGCCTTTGTCCATAATTCACGAGTAGGTGCCTCCATGAAAATCCACTCTGTTTCCTTGGCCTGACGCTCTTCCTGTGAGACAGTAGCAAAGGCGTCTAAATGTCCCATCACTTGTTCTAATTCACCTCGTTGATGAGCCAATATCAATTGAGCATAGATACGAGAGACAGCCATGGGTGCTTGCCATTTCTCCATCTCACAGAAAGCAATAAAGGCACCAACCTTGTTATTAACATGAGTACATTCCAGCTGATGGAAGCTTTCCCAAGCCTTAGCACGACACTCTTTACTACAATAGTATACATTACAATGACCACAGTGTTGAGTAAGACGGTTAGGATAGATGATAGGCTTACAACAGAGACCACAGGCTTGACCATTACGAGCCATCTGGAAGCCTTCCCAAGGGGGGAAATAGCTGAAGGGTGTTTCGGTAAAGATAACTTGATCTTTCTTGATGTCTTGTGCAGCAAACAGACCTTTACCGGTGACAGGATCGACCATACGAGCAACTACCAGGTCTGAGACAGACTTGAAATCAAGCTTAGGATCGATGTATGATACAGGGACTGAAGGATCGTCAGCAAGGCCTGATTTGATAGGTTCCTTGGTTGAAGGAGCATTGGTCAAGCCAGTAGACTGCATAAATTTCTTGACACGTTTCTCGCTCACTTGCCATTCAGGTTGCTGGGTCAAGATATGAGAAGTCACAGTCTTGATACCGGCTTCGGGCTGTTCAAGCTTGATGCTCTTGATGGCTGAGATTAGCTCTTCTTCGGTTGGAATGATCTTTTCAGTCATGGTTACAAGAAAGGAAAATTAAACGAGAAAAAAAAAGGATGAAGAAAAATAAGAACCCCTTACTTTATAAGCCACTTTGTTGGTTGGCTCTAAAAAGAAGAGAGAGAGAGAAAAGGCCTAATTTTGCCCTAGCCTTAAAATTTTCCCCGCTTGTAGTTTTTAATTTTTTATTTTTTGCTTTATTTTTTTTCTTTTTTAGTTATTTGACAGAAGAAAATTAAAAATGAACGATTCTACCAAAGATACACTTTACAAGGTATTCAACTATAAACAACAGTAAATAAAAGCGCAAGTGATACTTACAACAAGCTTTCTGTCTTTTTTCACACCTAGGTTGCTGATGTCACCAAAACCATTATTCACTGGGGCTTTATTCCCTTTGTTATCTACTTGGGTATGACCCGTAGCAACCCTAGACCTTCCATTCTCAAGTAAAGAAAACTATTCTCTTTTTCTTCCTATTCATGCGTAAACTGACTATTTCTTTTTATTTAGGCTTGTCTCTCCTCTTGCTTAAACATGATATCTTTTATGTACACACGCACACAGAAAAGAAATTGTTTATTACAACAAGAATAAAAAACATTGTAGATAATCCTTACATTCAATAGTTTATGGCATATTAGCGTATTTTCTGTAGTCAGCATAATTTATCAGTGAAAGAAAAGAAAGAGGATTGGCTTTTTGTTTTATTCTGTTTTCTACAGTATCATCAAATGTTTATTCGAATTCATGCCATAGTCATAATGCTCTACCTAAAAAAGCGAGAGAGAATGTTTCTTACTGCTGAACCGAGAGATCATCATTTTCACTGAGGACCACAAAGGAATTGAGCCTCCTTGCTCTCTCCCTCTCAATCTTGGGAACAATGAATTGTTTAATGTAAAAGGAAATGGGAATTATGGTAATTCGCTTTAGGCTTCCACCTGCCTCATTTTTTTTTACATAATATACCTTGACTTTTTTCTTCTCTCCTTCTTATCTGTAAACATGAGACTCTTGGGAAGTGCTCTTTTCAAACCTCCACCTGTGCCGAAGCAGCTGTTCTTTTTTTTTCCTGTTTGATAATAGCTCAAACCATGGAGCACGCAGTGATGATACATTCGTTGCAAGCCAAATGACAATCAATAAAAAGACATAGCCTCTAAGTGGAAAAGTATCAGTTCAAAGATCTTACCTTCAGACCCTCAATCAGTCAGCTTCTTGAACATACAATTCTTTATGACAAAGAGATTGACAATGTTACCTTCAGAGGTAAGTACAAGAAAGAGACTATCAGATAGAGATATATTCAAAGAATATGATCGCATAATTGACTTTTTCTTTTTCCTTGTCATGCATAGAGTTGAGATACTCAACAGTAAATAGCACTTTTCCTCTACCTTCATCTCTACTAATAACAATAGGTCCTCCAACGCTTTTCTACATAAAGGGAATTTACATTCTTTTGAGTCAAATGATTGGGCTAATCCTCAAAGCAAAGTACTCAAAACATAAAACTAGCAACACAGGCCTTTGTTCATTCTTTGACCATCTTCTTGACAGCTCTACTGCTGCTCAAAAGACCTTGCATGTTTACGATGGGAAGTCAGAAGCTTCCGAAAAAATAATCGTCAATTGCTCTCTTAAGCAAATTATGATTCAGCCATATTGGAGGTTTTCCTAAGCGATGCTATTGACATTTCATATGCATAAGAGTATGCTCAGAACTTGTGTATCATCATGGACAATAAACCAATTTATAAAGAAGTTGGCATTTGAGAAATCATCATGAATTGAGGATACAGATGTTTTATTTGCCATCTTATTCTCTCGGATCAGATCACATAGAGTGGTTCCGGTAGAATGTTAAAAGCAAGCTCAAGAGTTGCCAGATTTTGAAGAAGAGACATCATGAGATTGTATCACTGAAGCATTTAGTTGGATCTCTCGGGGCCATCCTTGTGGTTTTGCTAAACACTCCCATTTACGTTTGAAAGATTGTTCGAATTTATAAGTCTTCATGTTGCTCACCTAAGCTTTATGACTCTTGTACAGCTCAATTAGTTGGCACAAGTAATGTACATACGAAAGTCCTGATGGTCTGTACTAAAGCAACAAGTGGAAATTTAGAAAACATCAAATTGAAATGGAAACGCTGTATGTTCAATTTATTTAATAACTATACACAAGAAAGAGCAAAAGTAACAAGAGTGTGTAAAAACACTGTACATATTTGAATAAAAGGAAAGACAAACATTTAAAATTAAATAAGAAAAGGCATAAAAGTATCTATAAACATCATATATAAGTTTGTAAGAGGTTAAGTTCAATAAAATCATAAATAAGCAGCACCGTGCTGTTGGTAATCATGAAGGTACCAATCTTGAGATAAAAAGAAACCATCGCTTTTTAAGAAGTCAGTTGCCCCGTTGGTATTAGCAGTAGACAAACTATGACTAGCATGTGTTGTCCCATTGTTTAGTCGAGTAGTAGAAGCAATCGGACTGTTGTCTATTATAGGCTGGTTAGTTGAATGAGCGAAACAGTTATGCTGCAGTTGAGCCTCAAAGTCATCCACCATAAAGAATGAAGGCTCACACGACGTTGTTTGTTGTATCATCATCGCCTGTTGTTGCTGCTGCTGCTGCTGTTGTTGTTGTTGTTGCTGTTGCTGTTGCTGTTGCTGTTGCTGTTGCTGTTGCTGTTGCTGTTGCTGTTGCTGTTGCTGTTGCTGTTGCTGTTGCTGTTGCTGTTGCTGTTGCTGTTGCTGTTGCTGTTGCTGTTGCTGTTGCTGTTGCTGTTGCTGTTGCTGTTGCTGTTGCTGTTGCTGTTGCTGCTGTTGTTGTTGTCGGTCTAATAAAATAGCTGCTGAAATGGTAGTTGTATGGTTGGCAGTAGTAGGAGTAGTGGTATTAGAACCAATAATGTCTTCTTCGTCTTCATCATCAGAAGACACATAACTTTGAGATGAAGCATCATCTATAGTATCGCTTGATTTACTCTCATCTAGACTGCCTCGCTTTTGCTCTTGTTTCTGTTGTCTATCCTCTTTGTATTTGATTTGCATCCACCGAGTACGACATTGTCTCTGTGTTCTGCCTGGAATAGTCTCAGCTATTCGAATCCAACAGCGACCAAAATCATTTACACCCATACGCAACAAAGCGTCTTCTTCGGCCCCCCATTTTCCTTTTCGGACATAAGGGTCAAGTGCCTCTGTCCATCTTGCCTGACATTGAATGCCTGTGCGGTTTGGAATGCGCTCTGCAATTTTGTTCCATGGAATAGGCTGTAGTCGACCTTCGTTATCTGTTACATTGGCATATTCAATAACTGAATATCGCAAGATGGCATCTTCATTTTCTGTCCAACGACCTTTGTGTATATTCGGACTATCAAATGAAAAAGGAGGATTAATGCAACGATAAAAAAAATTGATGATCCACTTTACTTGAGAGCACCTAACCATCGTGTAGAACATTGCATAGGAGTTCTGTTGGGTACATGAGATGCAATCAAGGACCATTTGTGAGGACCATGAAGTTGAACTGCCTGTTTCAGTAATTCATCTTCTTCAGTAGTCCATCTCGAATAAGTTGAGGGCCGTTTATTGCGCTTGATAGAATGGCTTCGAGTGGTTGTTACAATAGGCGACATAAAGGGTGTATAGGGTGTCCATCTAGGCCCATCATATCCTCCGAGTGAAAATCTTCTTTTGCTGCCCACAGGCGACATCTAATTTCGGAATGTTTCATTAGTCATTTCATTCCTCTTTATTTTGCTTTTGTCAAACTGTACCATATAAGGTGATGTGCATGATGAAGATAGGCCACCATAATGAGGATCATAATCAGATAACGTAGGTGTCTATTGGTTTTTTCAAAAGATGTCAAGTTCGGAAAATAAACGAAACGAAAGATTTTATTTTCAATCAAGAAAAAAAAAAGTAGGTACCTGAATAACACCCTCAACTTTAAGAACAGGCTGTGGCTGTACTAATCCAGCTATGACTTGATGCTGTTGTAATGACTGCAATGGTTCCTGAAACAAATGTTTTAAAAATCTCGAGGAATGGTTCTTTTTTCTTTTTCTGCATACCTGTTGCTGCTGCTGTTGATGCTGTACGCCCATATCGTGTTGGAAAGCCTTTGCGTTTTATCAGTTCGATCCAAAGGAAAATAAGCAATTAGTCTCCCATTTACTTTCCCTTGAAAGCACCATTACCTCTGGTGTATTCCAACAACCATTTTCAAATAGATTCATTTTCTTGCTTCCGTCACTATGTTTGTGTATATTCTTTATTCAATTCTAGAATGGAAAATGTTTCTGTTTGTGATATTTTCAAAACAATAAGAATTTTCTATATCAAACAAATAAGAAAAAGAGAAAAAGAAGCAGGATAATCAAAAAGTGATTGTATTAAAAGAGAACCAGAAATAAATAAATGAAAGTGAAAAGAAGTAAGATGAGAAATGATGCTACGTCAATGTATTTTATTTCCGTATGTTTTGGGGATTCAGAAATATGCTATGCCATGCATTTCTCGAATCCGATTTATATATACGTTTTTTTAAATCTCCCAAGAATCGCAGGAGATTATAGTCCATTGTACCTGCACCTTTTATGAGTGAGAGCAAGCTATAGGCTGGCTAGATCAGCTTTATGATTTGAATCAGCAATTTGACATTAAATAAATTCGTACATGTGTTCATGTAAAGGATAAAATTACTTTCAATGAGTTGCTGATATTCTTGTCCATCAAACGAATATTATGCCGATTTGATTTTATTTTCTCAGAAATTGAGGAAAGCAGCAAAACGACCATTTTCTTATAGACACTACAGTCTTAAACCGATACTATTATATGATAGATAAACTTGTTGCGACTTGTAGTCTTTCTAGCAGTAGCTCAATTATCAAGTTACGTAATAAAAATAAGTATTCAAACACTGCATTGTTTCGAAAAAAAAAGTTATTTGAGTCTTTGTTTTATAGTTTTATGTTTTCTCAAAAACTTGAACACTTACAAGAACAATCTATATCTGTATTTAGGTATAATACAAACGTATAAGAGAGAAAGACAGTGTGTGTGAGAGTGAGAAAGTCAAACTTGGAGTTTTGTCGAGTCATCTCAAGCAACTTAAACTTACGTAAGCATAAAGTCACAAAATGATTTTCAAAACAGCCCTGATTAATTTTTTTTTTGCTTTTCTTTACTAAAGCTTAACTTGGCATTGTGTTTGCTCATCCAGCACATGAACCATGCTTATAGTGCATAACAGACTTGAGCAAACAAAGAAACATCCAACAAAAGGCCTAACTTGACTGCTGTATGACGATTATTGTCGAGGATTTTGAAATCAATAACCATTTGATTAATGATATGGATGGTTTTCGTGTTCAAGCCTGTTTGCGCGTTTAGAGTATTCGTGTTCTTTGTTTTGTTTGACTAACCGGTCAAGAGCTTTATGTTGAAAACGCCAAGTAATTTGGCAATTCATTTGACATGATGAAAAGAAGAGGTCCAGAGAACATAACCATGTTGGCTTAAAAATTTTTGACTTGATCTTATCTGACTCAAACTGAATTCTCATTTTCTTTGATTTATAAATAAAAAGTAAGCGATATTATTAACGTAATTAAGCATATTAAGATAGTGTAGTATGATAATAAAAATACAGAAACGAATAAAAAATGAAATAAAAGCCATTTGCTTATTCCCATGTAGTAATTTTGAGAAAGAGAGAAAAAGAGGAAAGGAAATATAGTCTATAGAGTAATGTTTGGCTTATTCTCTCTTTCCTTACAAAATGCCCTATAAATTGAAAAAGAAAAGGTTGTTAGATGTATCATTCATAAGCTTTCTTTCTGTGCCAAAAACATACCTGAGAATAGTATTGATAGGTATCATAAAGTCGTGTGAATACATTGCAGCAACTGCTGACAATTAATTTCTCAACATGAGCTCCTACTTGCGTCTCTGTTAACTGCAGCTGGAAACGATCCCGAAGAGCAGAGGCAGTAGCAGTACCATTCTGGAAACAAGGAAGCTTACTGTCCTTAGACATCATTTCTGTTAATAGCAATATATTGTCACTATGCTTTCGAACAGCCAAGAAAGCTGCTTTTGTCAATGATTTGTACTCATTGAATTTGGGACTATCCACACCACCAAGAATGTCAACATACTCTTGAGGCAACTTGAAGGGTGCCATCTCAAATCCAACAGAACCAGGTGAATTCGACAAGATGAAACCGAAATCGATGTGGATGATATGGCCCTTGTCATCAAGCAGTAAGTTGCCATTATGTCTATCTTTGATTTGTAACAAATAAGAAGCAACAGAATAACCTGCTAGACTTCTCATGAACGCGTCTTGAGCTTTTTTATATCTTGGTGATTCAATTGGACCCCATCGCTTCAATAGAGTAAAAATCATTAGAATAACTTTGTATCTCTTAAAACGAAAGATGGGCTTACTCTGACAAAATAATCTTTTAGAGAAAAGACAGCACCTTGCTCATTCCATTTTCTTGTGTAGGCCTCTTTTTTGATAGAGTGAATAGAAATCGAGTTTTTGACAGTCTCTATCAAGCCTGAGTCATCGGATGTCACTAGTACACGGATACTAAAAAGAGTAGAATGATATGGGTAATTGGACTGAGTAGATCAAGGTATGCTTATTTAGCTAACTTACTATTGAACCCAAACATTGACTTTAGTATCCTGCCAAATTTTTTGCATTTCTCGAATAAGTTGAATAGCAAACTGTTCTTGTCTAAGGTCAGCTCCATTCTTGACAATGACTGAAATCAGGCGCCAGTTAGGCAAGTGGCCATAAGGAGAGGCAGCTCGAATACGTTCTTTCTTGGTTTCCCAGTCTTCTGAAAACACTACAGCACTAGGGTCTTCTTTATTGACCACTAATGCTACACGTTGTTCATCATCTAGTTTCTTTGCATTGCATGCTCCTTCACCTCCACCTCCACCAATTCCTCTAGCCACGCCTTCTAATGTCATTTTTTCCATTCGATCGTCTTCCAACGCCATCATTTCAGCTATAATCTTTTGACGGATGCTCTCTGTACTGGTTCTGACGATAGGCTGCTGAGGCTCAAGTTGTAATTGAGCAAGTAAAATAGCAGCAGTCTTCATTCTTTCAGCAAAAGCATCATCATCAAATGAGCTCAATGGCTCCTTTTCGTTTGTTCTATTATCTGGCTCTTCTTGCATGACAGGACTATCTGTGCTGTCTCTTGACTTGTTATAAGAAACCGCTGTGGCAGTAGTTGCAGTTGATATGGAAGGAGTGATATCTAAACTATTGCGAGCACTAATAGGAGATCCTAAATCACCCAAGTCTACAATAGCATCTTCAAAGGCTTCCTTTCGTTTAGCAGTAGATAATCGCTTCAAATGGTGATTTTTGCCATTTTTCTTTAATTTACTGAGCGAAGACTTGAACCCATTTTCTAAACTGAGCTCATCATCAAGCACTTCAATCATCAGTAAATAAGGAGCCTAAACAAAGAAATAGTCAATCATATAATCGACATACAAAATTTCTCCTTATTTTTCTTTTTCTCAAGTATTTACCCTCTCAGCAGAATTGAGGACAACAGCGTCAGTGGGACTGATTCGAACAATGCGGTGATGGTAGGGTCTGTCTACCGTAGCAGGACACCATAATGGCATACAAATTTCAGCAGGTAGATTGTGGTTGAGTAAAGTCAATTCAGCATGTAATGCACTGAGTCGAGCTGGCTTAGGCACAATCACTAACCGTGTTGCAATATCAACCAAGGCTAGCAAGAACTGCATTTCGGATCGAAAATAATTTGATCGGAGTAGTTGGCGACGATCATTTAGGCTTAGTTTAGCCAATGCATAGACCTCATCATCATCTGAATCACTGCTATTTTGAACCAAATCCTCCTCGTCCAATCGAGGATCTAGCGAAGCTGGAGCCTTGGGAGGGCTTTGACCAAAGGCGTCATCTGATGAGAAGGAACGCGAAGGAGAAACAAGTGTGAAAGGTGTGGTAGGAGTGGTTGGTGTGGATGGTTCATCTTGTGATGATGGTACAGATGATTGTGCCATTGCTTTCATATTGACCGAAGAAATACCATCGCTTCCCATCAATTGAAGAGGTGCTGTATTGTCATGAGAAATCAATGTGGAGTGAACAGTATGCTGAATCTTTTGCTGAGCTTGTTTTAAATAACGCGAAATACTGAATGCCTTTCCTTTATGCAAATCTTCTAATGATACTGAAAAATCATGATCTTTGTCCACTAAAATTGATGAGAGAGCGGAAGAAAGAGAATGTGGTCTAGCACGTTTCGAGGTTGAGATAGGTAGATGAGGCTGCGATTGTGAGCGCACCATAACATCGCTGCGTTCACAGGTGTTTGATCGATGTGTTGCGGTCAAGTTGGATGAATCAAAGGTTTGAAAACTAGGTTTACGTCCCTGAGCTATAGCAATACTACCTACAGGTCGAGTAACACAGGGCTGTCCTATACCTGCCAAAAGTGCGCCCATGCCTACTAGTGCAGGCAATGCATTTTCTCGGACACGTTGAGTTCGATCTAAGCGAGCTGCATATAAACTGTTGGGACTTGGTTCCTCGGCTTGATCAATATCTTCTTTGTTTGCCTTAATATCAGCTGGAATGTCCTGACTAATATCAGCAAAAATAATAGTCTGGCAACGGTTGAACACTCTTTTACAGAGCTGAAATGAGGGATGATTGGGATTAGCTGACAAGTCAGAGAGATAAGCTTGTAAATACCAAAGACACTGAAAAAAAAATTAGTGACAGTAAAGCTATTTTTTTTTTTGCCAAAAATAACTTACCATGACAGCAATATGAGTTGATTTTTCGCATGTGTCAACAATATAGAGTTCTAGAGCAACTGATTCAGTAGGCCGAGTAATCAAAAGATGCCTATAAGTTGTTTGTAATATAAACATTGTATCACCTTATCTCTCTTTTATGTTTATTTTTTTATTTGCTTACATGAGTTGAGGTAGAAAAAACTCTATCTCTGCAATTGGAAACTTCCTTAGTTGTGTACATAGATAGTGCTGTATACCGACATTGTCGGGATGTCGAAATATATA
The DNA here is from genome assembly GCA_025331445.1 of Blakeslea trispora. NCBI lineage: Eukaryota > Fungi > Mucoromycota > Mucoromycetes > Mucorales > Choanephoraceae > Blakeslea > Blakeslea trispora. The sequence continues at coordinate 750,898 of JAIWNE010000001.1, read as the reverse complement.
CGAGATCGCTATCCAAGCGTTGAAATACTCTGAAGTAAAAAGTCTTAGCAGTAAAGCGTTCGACATGGGGTAAAACTGGTTCGATCTTGAAAAGCAAAAGAAAGGAAGAAAAAAGAAAGGAGAGAACTATTGGATATGAGTAATAAGAAATGACAGTAGGTATACGATACAAACAAATATTTCGAAAGAATAGAAAATTCAGGGCCCAAAAAAAAAAAAATGCTCAAGTAAGCAAAGCAATAAAGAAAAAGAGAAAAGAAAGGAAGCTTCCGCTTTAGGAAAACAGCATAGATGATCCAGTTTAAATTGAACTTGAAATTCAGACAATTTGATGTTACAACAAAGAAAACCACTTTCTCTTAAACTTGTGTTCAAAGCAAAGCAGTTGTTATTGATTGAGCAACTAGAAAGAAACCAACAAAGCTCTTTCTTTTTGCAGCAATTTAATATCTTTTGACTCAATTTTAACTAGTACTGTTTCAAAGATGAAATAGATTACCGCTTTTCTTCTTTCTTAAAACTTGGGACGGAAACCTCTAATCTTTATTAGGAAAAAAGCTTGGTTATAACACTAATGAGATATGCCGAGTAATATCTATGACTATCAACAAGATGTAGCATTTGGCCAAATTTGGGGTGATTAGGATACAAGCTGTGTAACAAAGGAATACTTTTGATTTCAATACAGTGGTCGCCCGAATTTAATCGCATATGATTCAAGAGCACTTTTCATTTGAAACAATGACTTGGAAGGTCTGAAGGCTTCCTTTAGCTGATTAGTTATTTAGCAAAACCTGGAAGAGATCAATCATGACTGAAGCATACAACAAAAAAAAGGCCTTGTCGAGTTATCAATTGGATCAATTCATGAGTTGTTAACGAAAACAAAAAAAAAAAGACATTAGTTCTGGTTGTATGTATTGCTGTGTCACAACAAGTCATAAAAAGAATGTCCTTACACCATTGTAGCAACTGTATCCAAGGACATAGCTATTTCAAAAAAAAGGGGACTCATAATCCTCAGACTTGATTAACCTATGTCATAGTTGAACATTCAAGTTTGGGATCGAGTATGTTGTGGTAGTTATTCTACTTGATTCTTTTTCTTTAGAAAAAGAAAAAAAGGGTGCAAAAACCTTGAGAAAGATTTTTTTTTTTCTGCTTAATAAGGTCAATCATGGAATGAATCCAAACTGTATTCAATAAATATGTGTACTAACAAAACATCTACATCTATCCTGCCATAAGCATGAGAAACTCATCCACATCAAATCAGACATGAAACAGTGCAAAACGAAGTTTAGATTATATGATAATGCAGAATACACACAACAAATGAATTTGTGACTAGACTTTGCTCTGGTAGACCCAGGGCATTTTTTCTTCTCTTCTATTTAGATTGCATAGATCATGTCTTTACCATTTGGTTTCAAGGCGCCTTCGAAAGGCACTCTCATCTTCAGTGGTTTGGCAGGCGCTGTCAGTGGGCTTGTTTACACTAGTAAAAAACATTCCGAAGAATCTAGAAACAAACTTGCTCAACGTGTATCATTCCTTGCTGAAAGACCTTGCGATGTGAATGTAAGCTCATGAAAACAGCTTTGAACTTGTAATGAACTTTTCTTTGTCTGATAGGAAACTCCTCGAAAAGTTCTTGTGTATATTTCAGCCCCCCCTGGGGATTCACTCGAGAAAAGTCGAAACTGGTTCCGAGAATATGTCAAGGTATCTTGAAAAAAAAAATATCAGATAACGAAAATAGAAATGCTGAATTTAGGCTGTAGCCTGTACTTGTAGCTGGAGCAATTGATTACGAAGTTAAGGAAGCAAAGACAGAAGGTCAAATTGAGAGTTCCATCATGCAAGATATTATTCAACTTCGACGTCAATCAAGTCAACAACATAAAGAAGACGAGTCAGAAACTTTGGTGAACCAACAGCACACAGGACCTTACTCAATGCTAATTAATACACCACCCAAGATTAGCACTCGTAAGCCTTTTCCATCACCTGTCTTAAAGAAGACATCGCAGGAAGACAAAGAAGAACGTCTTCCTGAATACGATGGCATCTTAGCTATTGGAAGAAATGCATACCGGGAGGTCTTGAGTGGCCTGTCTAAAGGTTGCGATGCTGACCCCAATAAAGTTGAAAAAGTTGAAGTAGTAGCACAGGAAGCCAACTCTGATCAGACAAAGGAGGATCAACCATTAGAACAAGATGTAGCGGTAGTGGATCAGATAGAACAGGAAGATAGTGTAGATCACTTTTCATTGCCACCCAAATTTTCACCTGTTATGTACATTCCACACGTAAACATCATCGGCTGGTCAAATATTCCTTATAGATTGTATATGTGGTATGCAGACTACAAGCGAATCGAAGATGTTGGAAGCTATGTGGTTGCTGCTGTCTTGAACCAAACTCGACCAATGACAAAAGAAGATGCTGACAAAGGTATTGAAGAAAGACTTTATTGGATTGGCGATGAAGAAGTAGAAGAAAAAGCCAAGAACGATCCACCTATAGTTATTGATGATCGAATTGTTGACAACCTTTCTACTTACGTTACTCCAGTAGAATAGAGAAATATAGGGAAATTGGTCAAACACTTTTGAAATGTAAAATAAAGCTGTCATATCATATAGATATTGAGTAAATATGGCTGAACAATAGAATTTTGAGAAGCTTTGTCCCATCTACCACAGGCTTTACATTTTATGGAAGCATTTGATACTCGCCCTTCATTTTCAACCAGAATAACACTATGCCTCTACCTTGCGTTACTTGCACTGCAGCTTGATCGGCGTCTATTGGAAGTCAGATAGCAGGCATGTCAAGTGTACGCCTGATTGCCTGTCTTTTTGTCGCTATTTAAACTTTGCGAAAAAAAAATTCGAACGTGCAAGTTTCGAAAACCAATATTTTCTTTCCCTTTCCTGTACATTCAAATGGCCCGTGGTGCTCAAAAGGAACAAGCCAGGTCAGAAGTTATTCATTACTAGAGATGTAATTCTATCATAAGAGATTATAATTAAAAACTTATCGAATGTAACAGACAAAAGGCTCAGAAGGAAGCTGCCAAGCGCAAGAACAATGGTTCTCAGCTAAGTGCTCGTGCTGCTGGTCTTCAGGTACATTTCATACTAGCTGTTTTTGACCATGATGGCTTCCTTCTTACTTAGAACTGACCTTTGTATTCGACAGATCAAATGCCCTAAATGTTTCACTGCACTTGCCAACTATAACATTTTGAAACAACATATGGAGGTAAAATACATACGGTTCTCATATTGTACACCTTGATCGCCTAACTATATTTTTCATTCATAGGCCAAGCACCCCAAGGATCCTGTTCCTCCTGAAAGTGATTTCCTCAAATAGATAGTGAATAAAGCTTTTTTTGATTTTTTTCGTAACAAAAAAAAGTAAATCGGGCTTATTTACTATATCCTTTTCCTCAAGACATGTAAAAATTAAAGACATGTGCACCATTCGAGCCTTCAACGGCTTGTAGAGCAGTAGTATGTTGAGGATGTTGCATTATTGGGCTGTTATAACAGCCAGCTCATCTTATTTTGAAGAAGATGCAGCTTCGATTCATGATACTATTTCTTGCAGTTTAGTGATATCAAAGTCATTTTAGAGCATTCAGACATCAATGGAAGTGCATGTGTTACTTTGCTTGTGTCATAGCGTTTCTGTTGTTTCAAAGTTTCGTTGTAAATGCGCTCAAGTGCTTCAAAGGTTAAGAAACTTTCATTTAAATCTTATACAGCAATATGCAAGTGTTGAGTATTGATAGGAGATGCAATTTATAGGGCTTTGATCGATTGGGTATCAAAAGTGTCCTAGCAATGGATACAGCATTGACAGAGGCCCAAAGGATAACAACAATGGCTTGATTAACAATAGTCTTAGGATGAATTGGAATTGAGTTGAGATGCAATCTTCGATATGCGTCCTTACATTGCTTAGTGATGCACTGGGTTTTAATCGAGAGCATCAAAGGCTCCATCTGGCAGGGAAATCCACTATGAAATGGTATGCTAAGTCAGTCTTAGTCAATCAAGGGCTATATTCGTCAGATTTCACTACAGTTCTTAAAACAAGTCGATTGTTTGGTTGTAGCATGTTGTGAGAAGTTCAAAAGCCAAAGCTTTTAGCAAGAGAGTGGAACGGAATGCTACAAAAGAGTTTTAGCCTCTCGAGAGGAACCATATGCTTGTTGCGCAGTGTCATCGTACTATCGCACTAGAGGTAAGAAATAACACTGTCAATGTTAAGGACAAGGGTAATCCTCCACAACATTATGTGTCTTTATTTCGCCAACCAGGTCGTTTATCTTAAGCATTTATGGGATCGATCGATATCCAGGCACAAAGAAACTCTGTCAAAGAAATTAACTTTAAAGTATAGACAGACATCCTATTTCTGAGAATGGCAGTTCCTTGTTTTGCTCCTGTTTCTTCTTTGCCAATATAAACTCGTCTCGGTTTAAACAATAGAAACAAATGACTAATAGACTAAGATCGTAAAAAATAAAATAATATGAGAAAGAAGGGCTGTAAGACATAATCGCTTATAGCAGAGCACGTCGTTTGAGTATCCAATCTATCAATTCTGTAATTTTTCATCAGCAGTTAGATATGAACAAAAGGAATGAAACTAAGTCTTGGTTACACCTTGCTTTGTCTTCCTCATATTTTGTTGTGCTATAAATTTCAATCAGAATTGAAACTATTTCTAGCATTGTATCGGCTACATAAAAGCATATGGCAGACGCGAAATTCGAAGAGAAGTTGGTGAGGCTTGAGGCGATTTATCGAAAAGAGATGCTTGTCTTATATGAAAGGTAGAATGCTTATCTGATCTTCAATAAACAGGACTCTAAAGGCCATATACAAATTTATCAATAGATAATTATGTACAGGTATACCGCTTTTTTCTTTGTATATAGAATATATGGTTGGTGGCAAAAAAAAAGGTTGTCTTAATATGGCATAAAGTTACCAAGACACCAAGTGATAGTTTTTTTTTTTATCATTCATTGTGTACTGATTGACAAACAAATTCTGCATTGTCAATAATCACTTTTGAACAGCCGACAGGATCCAGTGACCGCACCGTGCGACCAAGAAAGCTCATTTTCCTGTCGAACGACTAAACTACTTTAGGGCTTGTTTCGTGGGACCCGCTGAACATAAATTTCAGGAACATGGAGATTTTCTCAAACAGTTGCTGATGTTGACCTGAACCAGCAATTACGACAACTATAACTTGCAATTAATGTTTGCTTTGATGTAATTTGACTTTTAAAAATGGAAAGAGCGTCACTACGCAAGGTCAGCGTTACGGTACATGGCCTTCGTTAAGGAGCATCACAAGCATTTTTCGAAAAGCTGTTTTCTGTTTTTACCAAACGGGTTGTATCATATTCTTTTTTTCGAGAAAGCAAAGAATACAATTGAGATGGTTTGTTAATCGCTTTTAAAAATAGTAATAGCGGAGTAGGTTTCGCAAAACTAAGTTAGCTCTCAAAAATTAGGACGACGTATGGCAATCATTACCTTCGTCTGCTTTGGATCTGGCAGTAAGAAGTATTGCACTCTGAAATATCCTAGATATAGACTTGTAACAATTTGGAATAGGGCTACAAATAGGTAATGTATAGAATTGATGCTGCCTGAAACGATAGGAAGTTGAAAGGTGAGACATATAACGGAGCTTGTCCTGACAGGAAAAGTAAACAGTGTCAGAAAAGGCCGAGCAAAATTTGTACCGCTCTTAATTTTTAAGGGACCATCAAAAGAAAAAAGTGGTTTGATTCGACAAGTTTCACTTTTATTGTTCTAAAACAGATTGTGACGGACCAAAAGATTTAATTTGTGCTCATGCCACTTAGTAAGTCTGAAACTAGAGAGGCGTCATGCACAATAAGACTGGCCAACAAACTAGCAGCAGGGAAAGCGTAACAATGATGCTTAGGATACAAGCAGCTTGAGAATTGCAAAAGCAACAGCGTATTTGAGAGCTTTTAGTTAGTTTACAAGTACGGCTGGAATAGACTAGATCAACTATTTAAATGTATTATTTCAATACATAAGAGAAAAGTCTCATGATCAATAGTTATTACGAAGAAGAAAACAACCTTGTTTGGTAGCACCTTCTGCCTTAACACTAACTTCATTTGGCTCCATACATATGCAAAGGTTCTGAGTCCTAAGACCTTTGAATATATCTAACGCATTTATCAAGACTGGCTAAGCATATCAACATCTTATCCATTTTAAATATCAGACTGTGATTCAGGGACTTGAAACAGTTTGTTTTCACTGATTTCAATAAAACAAAAAGAATCCGCTAAAAAACATCAATCTGCCAACTTATTTTTAAAAGTGTGCCATTCGTTTTGGGAAAGAGCGCATTTTCAATTACTCGTAACATTTATTTAGACTATTTTTTTTTTCTTTTCTGTTCTGCTTCTGCACCTTCTTTTTTTTTTCTTTCTCCTACAAAATGTCTGTATTTAATCAAATAAAAAACTTGTTTCGTAGCAGTCATAACAAGCTTGCAACAAATGGCAACTCAGAACAACGAAAAGCGAGTACAAAGAAGGCAGCCGAGCGCATAGTGCAAGAAGAAAATATTGCAAAATCAAGATTACCTAATTATGAGGGACTGACTCACTATCAACTTTTAGAGAAATTAGGCGAGTATGTATTGACATAAACGGGTAGACAGTAGATCGACATGCTGACCTAATCAATGAGTATAGAGGCGCTTTTTCTAATGTATACAAAGCCCTGGATAAGAAAACTGGCCAATACGTAGCTATAAAAATTGTTAGAAAATTTGAATTGAATCAAATCCAGGTATCATCATGGGTTTTAACAATGTGTATTTTATTATATGAGACTAAATTACATATTTAGAAAGCAAGCATTTTGAAAGAAGTACAAATTATGCGTACTTTGAATCACTCTTCTATCGTGAAAATGCTTGCATTCATTGAAACAACTGATGTAAATTGTTATCTTATTTCAATCTTCTCATGGCGCATTACTAATATATTCCTTTTTAGCATTATTTCTTGGTTCTCGAGTTGATGAATGGAGGAGAAATATTTCATCAAATTGTACAACTTACTTATTTTAGTGAAGACCTTGCGCGCCATTGTATCCGCCAAGTAGCCGAGGGTATCCGGTATTTACATGAAGAGCGTGGCGTTGTTCATAGAGATATCAAACCAGAGAATATTCTGTTTGAGTCTATTCCGTTCATGGAACGAAAAACCAGTCCTTTGCCAACGCAACCCGAAGACGAAGATGAACCCAAGGAAGACGAAGGGGAGTTTGTGTATGGATTAGGGGGAGGTGGAGTCGGTAAAGTCAAGATTGCTGATTTCGGCCTATCCAAGGTGGTCTGGGACAAGCAGACTATGACCCCTTGTGGAACAGTAGGATACACTGCACCTGAAATTGTACGAGATGAGAGATACTCTAAATCTGTGGATATGTGGGCTTTAGGTTGTGTTTTGTACACAATGCTGTGTGGCTTCCCACCGTTTTATGATGAAAGTATTGCTACACTTACCCAAAAAGTAGCCAAAGGACAGTATGTATTTTTGAGTCCATGGTGGGATCATATCTCAGTAGATGCAAAACATTTGGTACGCCATTTATTGGATGTCAATCCCAAAAAACGATACACAATTGATCAATTCTTATCACATCCTTGGATGTTAAGACAGGTAATTGAAAGAAAGATTTTTGATATCCCTTTCCAGCTGACACATTCAAAGGATACACCGATTTCCACAGCAGCTCCTTTGTCTGAAAGCCTTACTTCAGCACCAGAAGCAACCAAAGAAGATATATCCAAAGCATCGATACCTTCATTAGACGTAACTGAAGCAATTCCAGCTACTCCTTCTTCACCACAAAATATTCCTCACTCTAATAAGCGAAAAGACGCGTTCATTTCTGGTGTTACTTCTATGAAAGAAGCATTTGATGTGTCTTATGCAGTACACCGTATGGGAGAAGAGAGGGCTAAGCGAAAAGAGAATAAGAAGCTGTTGCAGCAGCACAGACAATCACAAAATGGCGCTGCACAACCTCAGCCAGAACGATTTCACATGCTTAATGGCCCATCCATGTCAGACGATGATAATGACGACGATAATGACGATGATGATGACTCTATACCCACGAAAGAAGATGATAGTTCCAGCTCTTCTACTGAGTCTTCTTTGGACGACGATGAGAAGCAGAAGCATCATGAGCGTCAAATAGAATCTCTAGGAAAAAGATTAAATAGTACTCAACTTAAAGACGAAAAAAAGCAAATCAACAACACTTTGATCAAAAAATTGGCTGGTGGACTAAAAACAGATGCTCCACCATCAAAGCGTGGTGCCAACCCAAAGTCTAAGGCAAATCCTGTCTTTGAATTAAATATCAACAATGCTACACTGCTTGGCAGAAGAAAGAATGTACCACTCGTGCATGATCAATAATCTATTTATTATAATAAATACCATAACATCTACCTTTATTTAGGTAAAACCACTTTGTTAAAGTATTTTGCTATGTGTCGTTACTTATTATTGAGCATCCCACGATCATGTTCTTTGTATTGCCACTAATTGATGATAGAGTAGTAAAAGCAAGAACCTTATTTTAGTCAGGTCATCACACCATTTGTGACTGCAGCATGACAAATCCAAATCCTATGTCATTACAATTCCATCTTTCTTTTAACATGCTTCTTCGAAACGTCTCCCCTCAGCTTTTTTTTCGTTCTAGAAATTTAAGACATTTCACAGGAGCATATATAACAAGATTCATGTCTACCAGAAATACAATGCGCGCAGTCTTTATCAACGAGCATGGTGGTGCTGATAAACTGGTTTATAAGGAAGATGTTCCTGTTCCTCAAGTGAACAATGATTCTGTCCTTATCAAAAACCACTTTGTTGGCATAAACTATATCGATACCTACCATAGAACTGGGCTCTATAAAGTTCCTCTTCCTTATACACTCGGCAGAGAAGGGTATATGCTTCTCCAATTTTAATTCTAATTTCAATGCTAGATTGACGCGTTTAATTTACTTTTTTTTTTTAGTGCTGGTGAAGTGGTCGAAATCGGTTCCAACGTTAAGGATTTAAAGGTGGGAGATCGAGTTGTCTATCTATCAGGCTCTACATATGCAGAATATACCAATGTCAATGCTGATAGCGTCCAGGCATTAACTGATGATATTAGCTACGAAGAAGCCGCAGCTATAGGTATTCAAGGCTTAACCGCTTGGACTATGGTACGCGATGGTTACCCTGTAAAGAAAGGAGACATTATTTTGGTACATGCAGCAGCGGGAGGTGTAGGCTTGTTGTTGTGTCAAATGGCACACCATCTTGGAGCTATTGTAATTGGCACTGTTAGTTCGGAAGAGAAAGCTGAGCTTGCGCGTCAAAATGGAGCCACTCATACCATTATTTACACTCGCGAAGATGTAGTCAAACGTGTCAATGAAATTACTAATAATCTGGGTTGTCATGCTGTCTTGGATGGTGTAGGAAAAGACACGTTTGAAGGCTCTCTTGCTGTTACACGTCGCTTGGGGACTATGATTTCTTTTGGTAATGCTACTGGTGTTGTACCACCTGTTCCTTTGAGCAGCTTAACTCCAAAGTCTCTGAAGCTAATGAGACCTAGTCTAAATGCTTACGTCGATACTCGAGAGGAGTTTGTTAAATGGTGGAGCGAGGTTTTGGATCTCCTTAGGAAGAAAGTCATCAAATTGCATATCCACAAAGTGTACGACTTGAAGGATGCCAGCCAAGCCCATATTGATATTGAAAGTAGAAAGACCACTGGTAAACTCTTGTTAAAGCTCTAAGTGTCGTGAGCTTCGTTTCATCTCGTCTAGTTAAAGCGTTGAAAGACTAGTAAAACTAAAGCTGTTCTTAAGACGCATCATAGTATTTCTCTTAGAAAGCGCAAGTCGATCACATTATGCTATCCATTCGTTAAAGGTCCTGTTTGGCTTTCAATAAAAGTAACATAATATACAACAGTTTCTGAGTGTTAAACTAACTAAACAGCAAGAAAGGGATACCATTGAGTCAAGAACCAACTAAGTCAAATTCAAAAGGAGAAAATGTGCGCTTCATATATTAATATATGATTTCCTTTTATGTATATATTATTAAACTAGCTACTGGTGCTCTTCTGACTATCAGGATCTTTGGTTTTATAATAAGCAGAAACTAAAATGAGCTATACTCTTGCTTTAAGAAAACAAGCAAGAATATATCAAGCTGCATACAGGCCATCGTCTGGTTATTCGCATATGAAAGTACATTGAAGCTGTGCCCAAGCATTGTTGCACAGACATCAAAAATAGAAAAATAAAAATCATATTGAAAAATTATCCCCTTCGACAAAGTGGCTCAAATTCGAAGGATTGCAGAAAAGTCAACGTAGTTGAGAACCAAAAAAATAATGTGGTTTTCTTCTTTATGGTTGTTGTTTCTATTTTTTCGCACAAGAATTATCAAAGATTAGCTTATAGTCCATTGGCGATGTGCATACGCCGCATTTATTACCCAGAATGCTTGATGTCTCACCAAACACTGTATGAAGGACGCTCTAGATATGGGTTTCTTTTCCCGTTGTCATTTACTTCAAGAGCTTTCCTTTTTTCCTTGAAAATTTCAACTGGCTCTGCTTTGAGAGAGTCTATATGAGCCTTTCGGCTATGCCTATGCATTCGTTATCATATAGCAATTTCTACTATTAAACTGCTGCTTTAAAAGTAATTCTATGCTCCTATGAATTTATCAGTAATTGAATGAAAGATACAAAGAAACTGGATATGCAAAAAGAAATAAATCGATGAGGCTGTTTGAAATTCATAACTTCAAAGGTAAAATGGTACTCCTTTGTCTTTGCCTAAATAAGCATAAACTTTCAGCTGTGTTGTGCAAAACCATAAAATGTTCCTCCGCAATTTAGTTTGTTAAGCTTGGCTTACTGTGAGTTTTATGTTATGTTAATGAGCATCCTTTTTATTAGATGTACCAACTTCTTGTCAGACACATTGATTACATGTTCGATTCAAAGGATCTTTTATGACCGCCTTTAGGGAAACTTTATTCGGAGCGAAGACTTCTTGCCATTATTATTTTAGGTTTAATGGCCAAAGCAGTAAGCAATTTTTTCTCAGACCTCAGCTGGTTTTCAAAAAGAAACCAGCTTAAACAACAGCAAATGCTTGAATCTTCTAACTTACGGGTACTAACATCATTTAGAAATGAACAACAAATTGTTGAAGCTGATTCATTTTAAGTGTAAAGTATGCGCTAATACGAACTTGCTATAAATGGATAATTATTGTTTATTATTTTTTTGCAATCTGGTGATAGGATGGTCAAATAAATAGCTGCTATATAACATATGTATACAATCCAGGGCACATAAATTGTAGCTCTATACAACAAAATGAATGAGAACAATGTGTTTTATTTTAAAAGTCTAAGCGATTAGTACTCCTTTTATATTTTATCTATATGCTAATTAAGCGCAACATCAGTAAAAAGAGCTTAATATATGATGATGGTGTTTGACTATAACGTTGATTTTGGCATCTTGCCATTATAGGTTATTTACTTCTTTTGTTTTGATCGCTTAATTGATGCACTCACGAATAGAGATAGCATCTTCAAGAGCGATACTATCTTTTTTTAGATACAACGCTATTTTTCTAAATTGTACAACGTTCATTCTAAAAACACATAGAAATCATTTTCTTGCTATTTTTTGAATTAGCTAGAAAGATAACAATATACTATTGTATCGTAAGACAAAGAAAAAAAAAAGAAGCTGCCTATTTATAGATGGAAAGAAAGAAAGAAAAAAACTGTTTCGCTGCAAAATTGTTTACAGCTTATTTTATTTTTACAGAAAGCGTATTCTTGAAAGCAGAATTTCTGACGAAAGAAAAAAAAAAAAAGACATGTGTTGATTGTCACACAAATCATTTGAAATCCATGCCTGTTGCTAATTTCGAGATTATAAGCTTTGTATTTTTTGGGCTAACTGAACAATAGAACGTGCAACTATGTGAAGATATTAGAAAAAAAAACTCGAGTGGGCTTTGGTGGTGTCAACGTATCCGAGGGCTATTTATAGACTATGTTTACTTAATCTGCCTGCTTTTTATGAAAGCTGTGCAACACAATCAACCAAAAAGAAGTCAGAGAACGAAGCTCTTTTTTTAAATTGGCTAATATGCCTTGTGTAGCATACGCTAATGTATTATATATAAATCAACTGCTTGTAGTACCCTTTTTCTTCTTTTTTCACCTTTTTCTCTCTTTTTTTTTTTCTTTTCTTTTCTCTTTTTTTTTTACCCTCACTTTCTTTTTTTTTTATCTTCAGCATGTTCATTTCAACAAAGGCAGTATTCTTGTTCGCCATCGTATGCCTTACTTTCATTCAATCAGCATACGCTAGTGTATACTCTCAACTTCAGTTCATCAAGATTGCACTCCCCAAAAATGGTCAGAATTTAGTTGCTGGCAAACCTTTGACTGTCAAATATGTGATGCAGCCTCTTGTCAAAGGTAAAATAGACTAGAAAAACAACAGTCAAAATCAGATATGCAATACATGAATACTAATGTTTTCTATTGGCATTGTTCAGACCATGTTTCTGCCGGTAAAGCTTTAAAGTTGAACATCAATTTCCACAAGAGAACTGGTAATGCCAAGCAACAAAAGGTTGCCATTATTCACAAGTCTTGGTATGTAACTCAATAGCAGGATTGCTAGGACAGAAATTCTAATTTGCTTTTTTTACAATTTTATAGTCCTGTTGCAGCCAAGCAAGACAAATATGTCACCTATACCAAGAAATGGACTATTCCCAAGAACACCAAGCCTGGATCATATGCTGTCGATTTTGTTGAATTGGTTCAATTCCGTCGTGGTCAAATTACTGCTACTGAAACCGTCAAAGTCAACATTGTTGACTAAGTTCAGTGAAGCCAAAAAGAAAAGCCAACCTGTGTAGTATAGATCTTACTTATCCTCATCATATCATTTAAATACTGTTACCATCCAGAATAATAAAATAATTAAAGTATCTTATTCTGGCAACTTTGCTCTGTTCGGAGTGGCCAGGTTTTAAAACAATTCAAAATTTGTAACATTTTCACCATCAGAGGCCAACTGAATAAATTACGTAAAGTTGCATAATTAATTGAGATTTCTTTTCGTTTTCTTTCTTTCTTTTCTTCTTTCTTTCTAACATGGCTAGAATACTCAACTACGGTTCTTCTAATATTGATGAATCCTTCACTGTTCCTCATATCTGTCAATCTGGAGAAACGTTGTCATCTACTCAGTATGTTGTACGTGCAGGCGGAAAAGGTAAGTGTGATTTTTCTTGAAAAGAAAAAAAAATCGTATGCAAAGTAGTTTGACACAAACAAATAACCTGCTTAGGTGTAAATCAATCTGTTGGTATTGCCAAGGTAATTTTTTGCAGTTGCTCTTTGTATTTGCTCTTAGAGAACTCGACTTAGTTTCTGTTTCTTTTCTTACATATAGGCAGGTGGACGCGTTTATCATGCAGGCAACTTTGGATCTGATGGAAAATGGGTAAGTTGTATCGATAGAGAGCTAGCATTCAGACTAACAAAGAGAACAATAGATCAGAGACTTGCTAGACAATAACGGTGTAGATGTGTCTTTTGTGAACATAAGAGATGATGTGGTATGGCAAAATAGTGTAATGTTATTAAGCAACTAATGATGTCTTTTTTTTTTTCTAGAAAAATGGTCGTGCTATCATTCAGGTCAGCACAGAGACAGGCGACAACTGTATTGTTCTGTATCCAGGTAGCAATGATACGTACAAAGCTGAAGAAGCCAAGGGAGTGATCGAGTCGTTTGGACCTGGTGATTGGATTGTTCAACAGAACGAAATTAGTGAAGGCGGTAAAATCATGTCATTGGCAGCTGAAAAGGGCTTATCTGTACTTTTCAATCCCGCTCCTCTGACTAAAGGTATCTTGAAGGAGTTTCCTTTTGACAAAGTAACCATCTTGGTCGTAAATGAGCACGAAGCCGAGGCTTTGCTTCATGAGCTAAACCACGAAAGCAAAGTGGGATCGCAAGGCATTGATCTAGCAAACGAGTTGTTGAGAACATTTAAAAATATGCAAGGTGTGATCCTCACTTTGGGCGGAGAAGGTGTTGTTGCTAAGTTCCGACAAGAGGACACATACCAAGAATATAGATTAGCTGGTAGAAAGGTTGCTGTCAAAGATACAACAGGCGCTGGCGACACTTTTGTTGTAAGTATTCAATCTTTGCTTGTGTGGCTTTCTTTTGACTTACTGAATGTACTTAGGGATTCTTCTTGGCTGGTTTCTTGAGAAATGAAAAGGAAGAGCTATTCAAGAGAGTAGAAATAGCTTTGAAGGAAGCTAATATAGCTTCATCACTTGCTGTTCAACGTGAGGGCTCGAGTGCATCAGTCCCCACTCTAAAAGAAGTGAATGATATCATTCAAAACGAGCAATAAACAAGTATTTGAACAGACGAAAACAAGGCACTTGTGAGCTGAATTCATATTGTGCTTTGTGAGAGATGTTACTTTTTTTCTCTAAAAAAAAAGCACTCTTAATTAAGAATCTAATATGGCTCTAATTTTAACAGGCCAATCACGATTTGAAGCACCAAGACCCGCGCTACTTTCCTCTCTTTTAACAGGGGCAACAAATTGGCAATGAAAATCGTGTAGACGACTATCTTGTTACTGAAATAGAGTGATTCTCCTCTCTCTGTCTCTCTCTCTTTCTCTTCTTTTTTTTTTCTTTTCTCTTCCTCTTCCTTTCTTTCCTTCTTTTTTCTATTTTTTTTTTCTTTTTCCGGCACAAGTTCCACTCCGTTCCTTAAACCATACTTTCTATTTAACTACTCCCTCTCATTTCACTGTCTTTCTCATTTTTCTTGTAACACCTTTAAAGCAGCACTCGCGATGATCAAATATTTTGCAGCTGTGTTCTTTTTGTTTTCAGCTGTACTTGCTCAATCAGTTACTATCTCAGATCAGCCTACATCAATTGTTTCATCCACTGCCTCGGTGACCAATCTAACTACTGCCTCGATTATTCCATCGTCTACTAGTTCAGTTGTAGCCTCAATCATCAGCTCGTCAGCCGTTCCCACCTCAACTCCATCTCCACCACCTAAAGTATCAACTGATGGATTCAACGATCGAAACGTCAACCAAGAGCCTCATCATGAGAGCTGGCTTCGACAACATGACAGATACGTTTTCATTATTGTGATTGCCCTGTTTGTTGTAGCCATTTTGATATGGTATGTGGTTAGAAGTATCCGTGGTATGCGCACAAGATTGGCAGCAGATAACCGCAACCAAATGACGATGGTTCAAAATATTTCGGGTGGAGGCCATGGCTTTTCAGAAACAATACCTGTCGATAATAATGGCTTCCAAAAGATGCCTGAATATTCAGGCGCAACGCAACAGCAACAACCTTACGCACATCGCTATTAATAAAAGTTTACGATTACAAATGACTAAAGTTGAGGCAGTTTCCTCAACTTGTTTTTGGCTCTTTCTGTTACTTTTTTTTTTTTTAATAGTTGTGTTTGCTGACACTCGCATTACCTCCCTATTTGCATAGTAGCGATCAAATTTGTCGTAGATTTTACAAACAATTCTAAAGAAGCTGAGAAGGATGAGGTTCAAGATAAAGAAACTTGGCACAAAGCCTCATTCTTTTTTAATTCATTTAATATTGCTTGTTCTACATCAATTAATGAAAACTCGACCTTGGCTTTTTTTTTTTTTTAAGAATTACTCACAAGTGCTTTGAATTCTGTACTCTTCTGCAGATCCTTTTCATTTCTTGTCTGACAAAAGAAAAAAAAGCGACTGTTACTGCAATGACAGAGAGATAGTACATTTCACGTATTCCAAGCTAGTTTGCTTATATGAATCAGGCCATCTTTAAGAGAGAAAAACAGAAGCGACTGAGAAAGAAAAAAAAAAAGTCTAGATTGAGGAAGGAGAAAAAGGAAATTTGAAGAACAAGTGAAAGGTCGTGAGTATGACAGCACATTAAGCAATATGAGATTCTGAAACCTTTGCTCTTAAGCTTCTGTATATATATATAAAAGAACAAATACAAGTGCTGCTTCGATGATTTTTGATTAAAAAACGAGTGAGAAGACAGACTGTAAATGCATCGTTCAATTTGTATAGTTGAAACATTTTATTTCATTTTCTTTTTATTGCACGCGGTATTTTAATGATACGCATTGAGATTTAACTTTTTGTAGTTCAGATTGCTTTTAAAAATAAACCAAAAAAAGTGTCTTGCTCGATTCTATCAGAAAGATACAAAAGTTCATCAGAGAAAAGACTGGTCTAATGGAGTCTTTCTCCAATCAGTCGCTTCTTTACCTTAATGAGCTTGACATCGCCTACAAACTTTCAAACGATTATTCGAGTTTTATTTGATGCATTGAAGGAACAACAAGAAGAGATTTAAGGACTCGTTCTGGGTCTTTTTCTTTTTTCTTTGTAGTATTGCTGTAGTTGATGAGAAGGAGACTATCTAACCTAACTTTCACCAACCAATATAGTTATAGAGTTCAACTGCCTCCCGAGTCTGAAGAACTTTGCCAGAGCACAAAAAATAAACTCATCCATGAATTGCTATCCAGATAAACATCAAGAGATATACAGCTCAAACTGACAAGCAGCATATCATTTTATTGAGTTCAGCTAGACATACTTTTTTCATCCAGACTATTCGTTGAATGGCTTCAACATGTCTTTTGCTTTTTTCGAGAAAAAAAAATAATTCTGATTTTTTTAGGGCATTTGTTGATTTATTTGGGTCTACAAGCATAAGAAACAAAAAAAAAGAGGAACTATATGATGCACAATTTGATCGACATGCAAATAAAGCAAGACAAACACAAAGGTAAATCCGCTTAACTTACTAAAAAAATCAAACTCCACTGGGCAAAGTAAAATCACGTCACGCGCTCCTTGCTTATTGGCCAGTGCAGCCTTGGCTCACTCGGTTACGCTTATTTTTTTCTTTACACACACACAGCTGTGTATACTTAAGCAAAAAAAAAAAAAAAAAAAAGAGGTGACATTTTAAGAATTCTTTCTTTTAATATACACAACTCATATTCCTATCTGTGTACAAGGTTTTCTCTCCTTCCCATAAATAGTCAACAAGAGGAAGAAAACACTCATATTGAGGTAAAGGATAAGCAGACTCAAAAAAAAGGAGGCTTTCTTGAGGTTTTTTTTTTTCTTCTCTGGTTATTTTTCCTTATAACATAGGATCTTTGAATGTGAACTTATGCCCAATCTCATCTCATTAGATAAATGACAAAGCTCATCCAGTTAAACAGTAAACCAATCATCAGCAAAATGGACAGCAATAACTGCACAGCAGCCAGTACTTCAAAAAAGAAAAAGAAAAATAAAAAGAAGTCTAAGAGTAACGTTGCCGACACCACAACAAGCAACACAGGAGCACCTGCATCTAGCAACAAAATGACAACCGACTTTTCTGCAAAGACACAGGCAGACATGGTAGATGCTATTATGAATCACCACGTCATACGCCATGGAGATCATATTGAGAATATACATCGTTCCAATAAAGTCTCCTCTTCATCTGTCTCTTCCTCGACCAAAAAGAAAAAAGAAGAAGATGGGTTTTGGTCGAATACGAGTAACACAGAAGAGCGACAGAAAATTCGAGAATTTTGGCTCCAACTAGGCGAGGATGAAAGAAGGTCTCTTGTCAAAGTTGAGAAAGAAGCTGTTTTACGCAAAATGAAAGAACAACAGAAGCATAGCTGTAACTGTTCCGTGTGCGGCAAAAAGAGGTTTGTTGCTCGTATCTGCGTTCATTGATTCTTGCTGACAACTGGATTGTTTATTAGAACCGCTATTGAGGACGAACTAGAAGTATTGTATGACGCTTACTATGAAGAACTAGAACAGTATGCCAATCACCAACAACAGACGCGCGGCACCATCAATCCCTTACACGCTAACTATCTCCCCTCTGATCCCATGTACGACAATGGTTATGATGACACGGATCCCTTAGAAGATGACGAGGAAGAAGAGGAAGAGGAAGAGGAGGAGGACGAAGATGATGAAGAAGAGGAAGACGAAGAATTAGACGAGGATTGCGAACAAGAAGATTGTGAAGAAGAGGAAGACGAGGAAGAGGATGAGGAAGAAGATGACGAGGATGAGGACTTTGAAGATGATGAGGTTGTCTCTCGTCCACCTGTCAATTACAGTGAGCGTAGCCGATTTGAAGAAATGGCTCACATTCGGTATACTCCACATTCTCGGAGCTCTGCCAATGGAGATCATTTTGGTTTTGGCAATAGTCTGACAGTCAAAGGTATATATAGATATATATATATGTTGAACTTATTGTAGGCTTATTTCATGACACCCTTTCTTTCCTTTCTTCCAGGTGGCATTCTAACAGTCGCTGATGACTTGTTGAAAAACGACGGCAAAAAGTTCTTGGATATGATGGAGCGTTTGGCTGAGCGCCGTATGCAAAAAGAGGACTCTACATTGGAACAAGGCAGCAACTACTTTCAGGAAGAAGAAGAGGAAGACGAAGATGCTTTTGACGAGGAAGACGATGAAGTAAATTGAAATAACCCCCCTTTTTTTCAAAAAAAAAAAAAAAACCTCGACTTACTTTTATAAATACGTATAGGATACACGTACAGAAGAGCAACGAATGGAAGAAGGCCGTCGTATGTTTCAAATTTTTGCCGCCCGTATGTTTGAGCAGCGTGTGTTTGCTGCCTATCGTGAAAAAGTAGCTCAGGAACGCCAACAGCGCTTGCTAGAAGAACTAGAAGAAGAAGCTCGCCTTCGTGAAGAGCGCGAAGCCAAGAAGCAAAAGGAGCGTGAAAAGAAAAAGGACAAAAAGAGGTAAGCTGAAGCTCTCAGAAAAAAAAAAAAGTTAGGACCTCTGATTAACTCAGTTCCTTTAATAGGCAGTTAAAGCAGCAGCAAGAAGCTGAGCGTCTTGCTTATGAGGCAAAGAAGAAGGCAGAGGAAGAAGCTCTCAAACAAGAGAAGGCAAAGAAACTAGAGCAGGAACGACAAAAGCGTGAACAGGAACGACTTCGCAAAGAGGAAGAGAAACGACAACGTGAAGAAGAAAGACTTCGCAAAGAAGAGGAAAAGAAACGAAGAGCAAAAGAAGAGAAAGAACGTGCTGCCGAACGTGAAAGAAAGCGTAAGGAGAAAGAACGCTTAGAAAAAGAGCGATTAGAAAAAGAGCGTTTGGAAAAAGAACGCCTAGAGAAAAAACGCCTAGAGAAAGAGCGCTTGGAAAAAGAACGTCTAGAGAAAGAACAGTTGGATAAGATACGTCTAGAGAAAGAACGCATAGAGAAAGAACAGTTGGATAAGATACGTCTTGAAAAGTTAGCGAAAGAACAAGAACAACTGGAGAAACCAACACCTGTTGAGTCAGCAGAGACACTGACGAAAAAGACCACTTCTCCTCCCGGCATCCCACACCCTCAGGCGGAAGACACATCTTCGTCTGAAAACAGACAGCAAGTCTTGATTGAAGCCCTCGTAGGCTCTTCTATGCACCAGTCTGTAAATACATCCTCATCTATGAACTTCCGACCCCATCCTGTTGCACCTATTCATCCTCAATTCAAGCCGCCATCTCTTTTGTCACCTACAACATCACCACCAGCATTGAGTGACCCTTCTATCATGGGCTTGTTCAACAATCAACGCATAGAGCCAAGTACGTCTTCCCGTCGCTCGATTACGCCTATTGCACCTATAGGTCAGCCACTAACAACTCATAATGGAAGTGGTCGCCGTGTCTCATCTTTCCAAAGTACTGACACCTCTTCGCCTCCCCCTGAGCCTATTGCTAAGCGATCTTCATCTGTGGCCTCTCCCTTTGATACAGTAGGTCTAGCTGTCAATGGCAATGGTCATAGCAACAATAGTTTGAGCAGTAGCACAGGTCCTAGCAACAACAACAGCAATGAACCTCGCTCTTTTTTCTCGAGCTTCCTGTTTGGCGAACCACGTTTGCTCAATAACAATAACCTCATGTCTTCTTTGAACGAATATGATATGCGATTTGCGGCACATTCACCCCCCAACACTCACGCAGTACCCACCACTGGTGTTGCTGCTATTCCAATTCCTCCTAATGCAAACGCCAATAACAGTACTATTCCGATAGGAACTCCTACGAGTAGCCTTAATGCTTTTGCGGACAGACGATTTTCAACCGACTTATCAACCCAATCTTCATCTCAGATGCAGAATATATGGTCTAATGGATGGACTGCGTCTTCGCTACTTTCAGAGAATGTACATGGCAAGCTGTTTGGAGATGTTTTGGTAAGAACCTCTTTCTTTTTGTATTTTTTTTCTATATATGACAGAAACTTACTTTGGTATCAATTAGCCTGATAGAGCATCGATGACTTTAGAAAGAGCAAAAGCTGCTTATCAAAAACTAAATGAAATAACTCAGTCCAATATTTTTCACGGAAGCCATCAGCAATATCATACGCTTGTTCAGTTACATTGCATGATGAACGATTTGTATTGCGATTTCCAAGTGGATATCCGTGAATTATATGACGTTCTTGTGTCAGTTCCAAATAATGGCTTTCAATGCTTAAATCATACTCAACACGGTATGGTTGTACTGTATGAACCAACAAGCAATAACAAGCCACCTTTTACCACAATCGACACTCTATTGCCTAACAGTGCTAGCAGCAATCATCTCCAAATCAATAGCAATAGCAATATCAGTGGTAGTAATATCGATAGTAACAATAGTAGTAATGTAAACACAACCCAAAATACCACCAACAGTGCTGCTGATTTAGCGTCTTTACCTCTATCTCATTTACCATTACCTCATCCGTTAATGCATCATCCATTCTCCACACAAATACAACCTCTATCATCATCTTCTCACCCTTTGCAAAACAATCATCTTCCTCCTCATCTTCACCCCAACATTTTCGGTACAATGTCATAGACGCATTTTATATGAAAATGAAATAAAATCATAAAAAAGGATGTGTATATATACTTTTAATTTATTGTCGAACAAATTGTCATCTAGTTTTGAGTATCTCTTACATGCCGACTTGTGAAAAACACATAACATGTACATTCAAATTAGCTACACCAAATAATAGGTGCGGCTGTCGAAGAGGACTGGGAGTCGAAGCATTCCAAGAATTGCAGACAAATATAACTAGAAGAGACTGATGCTTTAATATTGACAACTTTATATTAATTTGAACTCTCAAGCAGATTAAGTACTCTGAGTGTCAAGAGGATTCAATGTTTAAAATAAAAAAAAAAAAGCACTTTCTAATGTCAACACAATTATCTTTTTCTTTAAAAAAGTATTCTACTTTTTTTATACAAAATTTTATATGTACGAAAGAACAAAAAAAGAGAAACGAATATATATGTTCATGGAATTAAAAATGAGAGAGAAGAGAAGGGGGAGGAGGAGGATAAATTATTGATTCCAGTATTGTTGTTGACGAGTAGGTTGAGTCTGTTGTTGTTGAGGGGGCATCTGTTGGAACTGATGGTGTTGGGGATATTGGCCATAAGAAAACATTTGAGGCTGGCCAAAGTAATTACCAGCGTAAGGCTGTTGTTGGGGTTGTTGATGGTGCTGAGGCTGTTGAGGCTGTTGTTGAGGTGTAGTAGTAGCACCACTAGCGGCGCTAGATGAATTGGCACCTCCAGAAGTAGCACTTCTAGTATTCAAGTCATTGGTTGACTTGGATTGAGTTTGTTGCTGTTGAGGTTGTTGTTGAAGGTTACCCAAAAAGCTTTGCAATTGGGGTTGGCTGTACATACTCTTTTGGTAGTCATTCAATCCCATACCTAAGTCATCATATTGATGGCTGCTGTAAAGTTGAGAGGGTTGACCGTAAGGAGAAGCAGCGCTTCCATAAGGAGAGGCAGCACTAGCTGCAGTGCTAGCTGAGGGCTTACCGGCAGCTTGAGGCTGAATTTGTTGCTGTGTTTGCTGTTGTTGTTGTTGCTGATACATACTAGGATACATGCTCTTGTTCATGAAAGGTTGACCATAAGCAGATTGTTGATAAGCATTGAATTGGTTAGGCATGTAGTAGTATTGATAGTAAGGGAGGTTTGTGGGGTACATTTGTTGAGGCATATTAGCACCTTGGTTACTTTGACCATGAAGGCCATCTTGGCTGTACTTGTCGCGACTTTGATAGACACTGGCAGAAGTGACAGAGGGAGAGTGGCTGAAGACGGTGGGATCATAATAACCCTACAATAAAATTAAAATGAATGAGTCATTCAAATGTCGCAATACGAACTCAGTAAATATGCCTTTTTTTTTCACATCTGCAAACACACGAGCCTTCTTTTGTTTTCTTGAGAAAAAAAAACAAAAAGCTTGACGCGCTTGCCCACCGTTTCTCTATTCAAGAAACACACCACCTCCTAGCCCTAAACATAGCTCTCGTTTACCCAAGCATTGATTTACTTACCATGGCAGCAGCTCTTTGTGCTTCAGAGCCATAGATACCATAGTCAGGCAAGTTACCCATAGGGTTCATACCAAAGCCAGCAACACCAGTAGGTGGTTGGTTAGGCAAGTAAGAGCTGTAGGCAGAAGTAAGATGGTCCATGCCAAATTGTTGTTGAGGCACTTGTTGGTGTTGAGGAACTTGCTGCTGTTGTTGCTGTTGCTGAGGCTGTTGTTGTTGTTGCTGTTGCTGAGGTTGTTGTTGAGGTTGTTGTTGAGGTTGCTGAGGTTGTTGTTGTTGCTGTTGTTGTTGTTGAGGAATGTTGTTTTGGTTAGCGTAAGAGGATTCTTGTTGCTTGAGGTAGCCGCTAGAAGATTGAGCAAAATTGTCATTGGTAGTGGCAGCAACAGAGGTAGCAGCAGGTGTGGAAGAGGCGGCAGTGTTAACAGGAGATGAGGAAGTAGGAGCAGCAGTGGTGGTAGCAGGAACATCAGTAGCAGCAGTGTCGTTAATGACAGAGGTGTCAGCGTTGGCAGTTTGTGCAACAGATTCTTCAGTAGCAGCAGGAGTAGCTTCTTTAGTACTACATAGGGTAAATATGTGTCAGTACCACATGCTTTTTTTTTTGTTCATTCCCCTTTTCTTACCTTTCTTCGTTAGTAACGTTCTCATCATCCACGTTCAATGAACCAAACTTGACGTCCAGAGAAGAGATAGCTGCAGAAGAAGGCAAAACGACAGGCTCTTCTTGATTGTGAAGACGGTTGTTGTTTGCGCCAGCGCTAACTTCAGTATGCTTTTCTTCTTCCTTGACTTCTTGTTCCTCTTCAAAAGGTGCTTCGTCCACCTTTGCATGGAATTCAGTAGCAACAGGCTTTGATTCGTGAGCAGGGGTAGACCATTCATCCACTGTTGGTTCGTTCCAACCGTCGGTGGTTTCTGTTGCGTTCCAATCATTACCAGTAGATGTGTTGGATGCTTCCCATTCGCTTGTAAAGTTGTTGCTGTTTTCAGTATTGTCGACATTTTCGGTAGAGGTATTGGTGGATGTAGGTTCTTCAGGTTTGGGCTTTGATCTGATTTTTTTTAAGGAGCAAGAAAATTAATTTTTTTTTTGTTGTTCACCCTTGTCACAATTTTTTTTTCTTTGTTGCTTAAAGACATGTATTGAACACTTACTTGAGAAGACTTGCCCAAGTCTTTGGTTGATCTTCGTTTGATTCGTCATAAGTAGTAGGCTTAGTGGTAGTTGTGTTAGAAGAGATAGGAGCCCATTCGTCATTTACAGGATTATCATTAGGGGCACTCCATCCATCATTTGTATTAAAGGCATTTTCGTCTGGTAATTGTTGCTTTGAGGAGGCAATAGATGCCCAGGAGCCAGAAGAAGGTTCATTATGGCTAGATTTAGGTTGGCTATCCCAAGATGCATTGGTTTGAAAGGAATTTTGTGTCTTTGGTGTGCGTGTACGTGTATTGGGTGCTGTTTTAGAAAATTTGAAAAGCATACAAGTTAATGACGTGTCTTTTTTTTTTCCCATCTTCCTTGTCAGTAGTCCTTTGTTACCTTTGCCGCCTCGATTGCCTCGGTCGTTATTATATGTTCTTGCTTGTTGTGTAGGTTTGGGCTCACGGTATGGTGTTGTAGTACTTTGTTGTTGATGTAAAGAGACTCCCCCTGTGGTTGCGGCCTTTGCCTTTTGTGCTTCTTTTTTAGATTTCTTGGTCTTTACTTCGCCCCATTGGTTAGCATGACCTAGTCAAGACAGGCACAGATAAATACAAGAGAATGGCTAAAAAAAAACTGCCTATATGTTTTTTTTTTTTACCTTCACTAATTCGGTCTATGGTTAAATCCAGATCACCATTAGCCTCTTCCAAAACAAATAAGAGGTCGTCGTCTGACCATTCAGAAAATAGAACTTTAAGTGTGGGTAGTTTTGCAGAGTGTTTTGACCTGAGCTTTTTAATGTCATTCTGTTCAGAAGTAGAACTTTTAGACCTTGTTGTATGTGTTGAACGTGTTTCGTGTGAAGTCATATTTTTTAATTATTTTTTTCAAAAAAAAAAAAAAGTTCTGTTTATGTACGTATCAGCTCGATGCAACAAATCAAAGTCTTTCTTTATTTCTATGATTTCTGTGGCTATTTCTACTTGCCTCTTGTATATGCCAATATCAAAAACAACTCGCAAAAGTTTCGTATATTAGAGATTTTTTTTTAAAAAAAAAAGAAAAAGAAAAACAAACGAAAAGGAAAAAAGAAAAAAGGAAGGGAAAAATAAGTTCTGTATTTTGGCTGAGCTTCAAGTTTACTAATTTTACCATAATATGAGACCCATTCATTAGCTTTGTTCTTTTTCGAGTCAGTACGCTATTCACCCATTTTTCGTTTTTCTTTTTCGCTTTACATTTTCCTGCATATCATGTGTGCACACATGGGTCACTACTGACTGATCATTATTTAGTGATGCAAACAACAACAAAAAAAAAACATGTTGAACACGGTGATGCTATTTTTCGTCTCCGATTAAGTAGAGAACCAATCTGAATGCATAGTTGTTGTGACCAATTTAGGATGTTGTAATTAACTATACAGCAAATGGTAAAGAAGGAAAGATTCAGCTATAGTTGTATCTGAGGTATAAAAAAAAACAAAGTGTGTAAGAGAGAGAGAGGCAGAGGATGGTCTCAGCATATCTATTCTCCTTTTCATACTAGCAAAGAACAAATCAGATTTCAGCAAAATCGTTATAGTTCGACTTTTAAGCGGGTTGCATTGTACTCCATGCCTAAATTAATCGAGGCCGTATGATGTATTTGGTAATAGCTATTAAAACGTAATTTTTATTAGGAAAAAGAAGGAGAGATTACAGCCTATGATAATAATTAAGAAGAACAAAGAAGAAATCAACAAGTAAGATTTAAGGAGAAAAGAACGAAGAATAATGATAGCTTGAAAGGAAGGCAGTACAAATATTTATTCAAGAACTAGTTTATAAACCTTTTTGCACTATATGAAATTTGCTTACTTTTTTTTACTTGACAATTCTGATTTAAATAGTGATTCCTAACAAAATCCAAAAGTTTGCATTATTGTACTACAGGTACGCCCTAAAATCGTTTGCTCTGAATTAATTTTTTTTAAAGCACCATACAGTTGTTCCAGTATTAGTCTGTGTTTGGTCATTCCATATTGTAAATACACGTGGAGTGACATGCCTGTTTTCCTTTTCTTTCTTTCTTTTGATGATTGTGTTTTCAAAATTAAGCTGCACTGTAAATACAAATCATAGAAACCCAGAGCCACGTAAAAACAAAAGTATCTATCAGACTAAAGAAAAAAAAAATCCAAGGTCAAGGTTTTGTATACCTCTCTTCAACCAATCTTCCTTTCACCACCAAAAGTGTTCAATAAGGCTTTACACGGAATTTTGAGCGATTGAGCACCTAACCCCTTGATCCTATACTCCCTTATTCATTATAGATTGTATCTGCCTACGTTGCAGGTAAACCCGTCTTTTTGGAACACAAAGGCTCTTTGGACCTCATTGTTCGCTTTGTGACATCAACAAATAAAGCCATTTGTAAGAGTATAGACAGATTTGACCTAATTCATACTATTTCTTGTCACTACAAGAGGACCAAAGTTGCCAGTCAAAAGATATGTCTATACTAAAGCCGGACTTTTTGTGGTTTAGTCTTCTCCATAAAACAATTATGTATAAAATTGACTATATAATGGAAAGGTGGTACAGAGTGTCCATCTTGAGATAGGTATCCAAGCCTTATAGTAGACAACAAAAGAATGTGATCAACCCAAGGCAGTCTTTTTTTTTTCTTCTTCTTGCTTTAGACCTTGTCATTCTATATCGCTTTAATGTGAGTAGTCGAAAGTTAGTTTTTTTTTTTTTTTGACAATATCATCGCAGTCTTTCGGCTTGGGATCGAAGTACCTTTTAGAAAATAAACAGTTTTCGGAATCTAAAATAAGGAAAGGATCTATTCATCCTAAAAGCTTACAGTATCAAAATAGACATACTTGAATCCATACAGTCAATACCTAAAAAAAAAGGCATTAAGAGTGTCTTATTCATCCTACCTGACACCTCAAATAAAAACAAATCATACATTGAATGTTTTCCTTAAAGCATCGATTACTGGTAAATATAGCCATGACTTCTCAGCAATTTGGTTCCTATGTCTATATAGTTGGATTCGTTTCGACAAACACTGCAACACTTTGATGTCTAACTGTATGCATGGATTGTGCTGAGGATAAAGACAACCTTAAACATGGCTGCAATTCATAATAATTTATTTTTCTTTTCTTGATTGAACAACAAGACTTATCCTTCAAAGCACCATTCGTATTGTTTAGCCAAGGCCTTCTTTTTTAATCGTAGCTTGGAAACGTCCCCGAATTGTCTCACTCTTTGTCGAAGCGCTAACCAAACAACATGAACATCATCATTAGTTGACTTGTAAGTAGTGATCATCTTGCGCACACTAGCCAAGTTCTCTGAGCGTAATTGTTTAAGATGCAAAATGCGTTCCTTTCGACGCCACATGCCTCTACCAAGTACTACAGCATCAAACAAGCGCCACCGGCCTAAAAGATCCTTGAAATTATCGTAACGTTCATCAATAGAAGTAACATGGTACCAGACAAAGACGCCCAATGTAGCCAGCGCAACAAAGAAGCCCATCAAAGTACCACCAAATAGACTATACCAAGCCCACAAGAAGGTAATCAAATAGATTACAGGTACAAGTAGCATACCAAAGAATATTTTGTTTTGTGCTCGAACCTCTTCATAAATTTCGAAATGACCAGCTAAATAACCTACGACATAGAGAGGCATATGAGCCACTAATCCTGGCAAGAACAAGGGCAAGTCAATCAAACTGGCTGCTGTACGCTTTAATAGCTGCACAGTAGTTGTAATGGCTGTTATGTCTTTTTCGTTATATTTGGCGATCTGAGAATCCTTTAATAAGAGAGACTCCAATTCAAGCTTGTAAGCAATTAAGCTCTTTTGTAATCTAGCAATCTCGATATCCTTCTCTGCAAGTGCATTCATAGCATTAATCAAGCTAAGCAAGACCATGTCAGTTGTGTCATCTGCATGCGACTCTATTTTTTCCCTCCTCCTAACCTTTGTGTGACTGGGATATAATCCTTCATTGTGCCATGTTCACCTGGGAATAATAACCATCTCGCCATGTCAGCAGAATACTTACTATCCCAATCAGGTGAATTGACTGTGATTTTTTCTATGGCTTCTTCGGTTAATTTAGTCAATTGCTTAGCCGCTTTTTTCGGGTCCTCTAGATACAACGATAGAAGAGGTTCAACAGTAATAGGTTTGCCGTACCTAAATCCGAGTGGGTGGATAGTGTCAGGAAAGACGATTGAAGTACATAGAGAACTGAAAGAAGAATAACGACTTACTTTACAATCACAGCACTTCTGTATTTCGATTTTTCCGGATACACAATCCCGACAGGTAGAATGGGTGCTGGCATATTCAGATTCTGCTCTTGATTAATTTTGGCGTATTCCAAAGCAGCCTAGCATTGCATATAATTCAAGTAAGTGTGAATTACATAACCTCGAGTATCACAAGAAAAAAAAAGAGAGAGAGAGAGAGAGAGAAAAGACAGTAAACTTACAAAACTAGTACCATCTTTGAAATTGCCTAGTCTAGGCAAGGTATGACTTGTGCCCTCAGGAAATACAGCAACAGCTTCACCCTGTTTGAGTACTTCAAATGTAGCAGCATATAGCTTAGCGTTGTTTTTTGTTGTTCTGTCAACAGGCACAACACCACAATCGTTCAAAAAGGCCGCGGCATAAGGATTTTTGAACATGCTATCTTTAGCCCAGTAATGAAGTCGGCGCTGTCTTGGAAAAGTGACGGAAAGTACGGCTGGGTCGACAATCATATTGTGGTGAGTGGCAGCACTAGAGAAAAGTGAATGAATATAGGCAAGTGAATACTATCTAAATTGTAAGCAAACAACATACACAATAAGTGGTTTTGAGTCTGAGGGCACATTTTCGACATCTTCTAGCTTGATATCACTAAAAAAAGACCAAAGTGCACTTCTGGATACTTGGCATACAACTTCGTGGTAGAACCCAAAAGGCATATTCTCTTTATCTATCGGTAGGATTGCAATTAAGAAAAAAAAAGAAGAGAAAAGAAGAGAGAACACACAAACCGCTCTAAATTTTTCGAAAATAAATAAACGTGTTTCAGCCAATTAAACTCTGCCTGTCTTTAATCATCATGTAAGGCAAATCCCTGTGTACAAAAAGACAAATTAAGGTTGTAAAAAAAAAAACTCCTTCAACTTCCTCAAAAGTAGTTGAGGTAAGCATACCTAAATATCAGTGTTCTCTTTGAAATAGCATTTGTCTTGGAGAGTTACTAAACGTGTGCTGTCGCTAAACTACTATGCTTCTTATTCCCTATTCAACATAATGCGAAAAAATGAATATCTAAATGCTATGGATTTTCGACTAGTGTTAAGAACATGAAAAAGGATGACAAGACAAGTTCTAGACAAGATTTCTATAACGCTATATACGTAAAGGAGTCCCATTCAAAGAAGCAGATATGCATTCTGTATGTTCTCCCTCCTTTTGTCTGTTTGAGACAAGCAGAATGAGCGGAGTCAGTTGATGTCTCAGTTGACATATTAAATCAGCGACTTTCTCAAGCTGCCTTACAAGACATAGAGATGTATCTTGTAATAGCAAAGCTCAATTCAGCTCTCATGAAGCTTAGAGGTCATTTCAATACTAGAGCAAGTCTTAACATTCAGATATAAGTATGTATATCAATTAAGGTGATCTTCGGTGTCAAGCGGAATCACTGCAATTTGACTAAATGCACCATTAACACCTGAATTGTTCCTAACTCAAATTTGACCAAACTATAATAACAAAAAAAAAAGCTTGTTGAAAGAAAACAATTATTCCTTCTTTAAGAATTTGGAAAAAATTGAATTTGTTCTGTGCCGATCAAAAACTACTTTGGAATGTTTTTTTTTAACAAGAGTAATTGTTTGTTTTCCTGTCAAAAATAAGACAGTAGTGCAAGTGTTTGTGTTATCTAAATGATGCACTATTTTTTAAGGCCAGCCAAGGAATCTTGTAGATTGATGTTCTACTTTGTTAGATGGAATAATTGCACTCTTCTTGTTCATACGATCTGAATGATCCTATCATCTATTTAAACTTTTTTTTAGGCACATATAAAATGGTTTTGCATTTTGTGTGAAAGGAAATAACAAGAAACACGCTTGTTATAGTGAAGTTCCAGACTACACAACTGTCAGTCTTTATTTGCGATAATGTTCTCTCCTCTAATTCAGACATTTCAATGGTTGATTTGATTTTCCTTGATGATTTAGAAAGATTTTTCTTGTTTCCACTCTTCATTTTTGCTGATTCACAAGACGAAGCTGTTTCTGTTATTTATTGTATAGAAAACAGACTTTTTTCTATTTCCATTCTATTTGATCCAAGTAACATTACAGATTTTCTTTTCTTCTATGTCTACTGTTTCAAGATTGAATACATTGACCTTGTCTGAGTTAAGTTTCTTTTTTGAAATTTGATGCCTAGGATCTAGGGCTTTGTATCGTTTGTTCCCGAGGCTTTTCTCTTGATGTACTGGCGTTGTATCGCACTATCACAAGAAAGAAGAGCACCCCATCTAAAGGGAAGGTGCTGCAGTAGCTACTTTATTTAGAAGTATAGCTCTTTTGTTGATTTAAGCTTTAAAACCATTTCGATTTAAGAGTTTTCAATATCTAAAAAGGGGGAAAGGTCTTCACGATATTTAACTACCCTTATGTCGAATGGCTACTGTACGCTTTTGAACACTATTGACATTAAGGCTTGGTTTTATTTTGGTTTTATGAATAGAAGAAACTTCATCCCTCGCAAACAAGCTCACTATGAATTTTGGCAAACAAATTTCTCGAATATGATTTGAGGTTGATAGAGTAAAATCAAAAAGTGTGTGTGTCCTAGAAAAACTTTGAACAATTAGGATATGTCCTAGTTCATGCTGTACACATAAAGTACACATGCATTCGAAAGCAAGCAAAAGTCTTTTTCGACACTATGGGTTGTAAATGTGTTTTGTCTTAATCCTTTTGTTTATTGCTGACTCTATCATTTGGACAAGACTCTTTTCACTTTTTCTCTTACAGTTCACTAAAGCTCTGAGTGTCCTTTGTTTAGCAAAAAAGTCTAGTGCGACATACTATTCACTTTCTCACTTTTAATATGGCAATGAATCCAGTTGAACTCTGTTTTCTCTATCCCTAAACCCTTTATCCCTAAACCCTTTATCCCCCCTTCACATGTACACAGAATCATTATTTTTGTTTGTATTCTTCTGTTTTTTTCTTTTTTATTGTTATGAATCATAACAATTCAAAAAAGTAAGAGAAAGGCTACATATAGGCACTGGACTTAGTTGGCCTTTCTACGGAAAGAACAACCTAAAATAGAAAACACAGCAATAAGTATATTGTAAACATGAGCCTAATATCTCTAAATACAAACCTTCAGTCAAACGAGCGCGACCACCAGTAGGTTGGCACAAGACAGTACCACAAGAAGAACAGAGGACAACAGTTTGAGCGTGGCTGAAAACAGTGCTGATGTTCAAACAACCAGGGCACTTAACATCCATGAAGTAGGAGTTGGGAGATTGCACGAGTCTCTTGAGCTTGTGAGAACGCTTTTCGTGTTCAACAGAGGGGTTGAGAAGATCGATGGCCAACTAGTTTTTTAGAAAAACAACAATTCTGTTAGCTGCGCATATTCAAGGAAGTAAGTAAATGTATTAAGTCAGTCAAACAAAAAAAGAGTACACATACACACATATGATGACCTTATAAACATGGTGTTCGTAAGACATGTATGTATGTGTGCTAGTTGTTTGTCCAGGCTAAACAGAATACATAAGGGAACTGCTTCTAAGAATATAGTGACCATGACATTGGAAGCTCAATGGATGTACTATCAAAAAGGCATCGAGATCTTTTTTTTTAAAAAAAAAGAAAAAAGGATGGAAAATCAACTGATTGCATTCCATCCATCTAGGTGTACATCCATCCATTCGATTCCAGTGTACTCGTTCACTATATGTCTTATGGCAGTTATGTTGGCTGATGTTTACGTACGGTCATATTGCTCGGTGAAAAGGGAGGTTTCTAATTGTTTGTCATTTGCCTATATGTTTTGATGAACTCTGACTGTAGTTTCAATTGGTCCGGCACATTTCTTTCTCGCTTTGCCACTTCAATCTCCGCTAATTTTTGGTTGTCTTTTTATTTTGGAGTATAAATGCTGTAAATTAAGCCACAAAGGTACAGGTTACATTTTACACTTCTTTGTCCTTTAAGCACTATGATTCTTCTTAATTTAATTATGAACTAATTAACAGACAGAGACGATTGAAAGAAGAGTCACGTCAGCAATCAATTTTCGAATGATGAGCATTTCGAATTATACATTATTGAGCCATGTACTGGATAGAAAGATACTTTTGACAAGTGCAATCTTGACATTAGCCGGATACTAGCAGGAGGCTCAAAAAACTCAAGGGTTGCCCTACTTGCTACAAGAGATGTCTTGGCAGCGTTTATTGTGCTAGTGAAAGCTGTCCCTTTTTTAATAAAGATATGGGACCTCTTTATACTCTAGAAAAAAAAAAGAAAAAGCTGACATGTATGCACTGTAAACAATCATAATAAACATATGGATTTAGCAAGACGTGGTGGTTACTCTTCAATTCATTTTGTTTACTGTGCCAACATAACCAAAAACATGAAAGAGAAGACTTCCCCCAGTGAAATTAATTGGTTGCATAAAAAGTTACAAATAGCTGCTTTCTTGTTTTTTTTTCGACCTGCGACAGGCAAAAAATTCGATTCACGGAAGACAGTGTACCGGATTCAAGGATACTTTGAAGTTATGATAAATGGCGGAAAAGTAGAGAAACCAAAAATTATTGGACTCAAAGAGAGCAATAACGTCAAGAGGATCAACAAACTCAAGAAGACGACCAAAATAATCAGGTCGTCCTTGAAGTTCACCAACAGCTCTATCCCCCACTTCTTCTTCCTCAGCTACTAGAAGGGAATCAATAGAAACAATCAGCTTCGATGAAGCCAAAGGGCGATTAAGACAATTACAGTGAAAACAAGCGATGGAACACGGCTATTGTGACAGGTACGACCCACAATGGCCAAGTTGACGGAACGAAGAGAGAGGATGTGGTGGGTGCCCGCCCTTGGACAATGACTTGGCATTGGTTCTCCCGCCCCAAGAATGATTGAAAAATTGAACACTTGGCTTAGAAGGATATAAAGAAATGGAGTCTTATAATTCCTTATTTATCTATACTAATCTGAGAACAAAAGCACAGCGAGAGAGCCTATAACCACATCCACTGTCTCTGTTTCGCCAACCTGGCTACTTTCGGAAATAGTGTGTCTGCTCTCATTCTTGGAATTTTTAATCACTGAGTTCATTTGATTTTGACAATTTCCCCAAGAGGATTTCAATGTAGAGTTAGACTCAGCAAGTCTAGTAAATTCTGTTTTTAAAAGAACACATGTACTTTTTTGTCTTGATACAAAGAAATAGGGATACTTTCAGCCTCGCTATAGAGAAAAAGTACTTGTTTTAAATAAATATACCTTACTATGTTCATGATATATTTGTAGCATAGATGGTTGTAATGAATAAGGCAAAACAAGCTATGGAAGTGTATTCCAAACTTTTGAATTCCGCTATTTTTGTGTCCATAAAGTTGTACCTATTTTTCTTTTGGCTTACTCTCTTTCTTTCCCCTCCTTTTCTTTCCCTTCTTTTTGAATATGGTCTACTATAAACTAGCGACCATAGCTTTATGGGTGGCAGCCATAAGCCCTTATGCTCAAGCACAAACCTATCTAGGCAAAAGGGAAATTGATCGAGACTATTACACTGTCCATGTCGACAGTAAAGATGGCGCACAGCTTCTTGCTAAGCGACTGAATGTGCGCTATGAAGGCAACGTGGGCGAACTAGACTCCTGGCATATGTTGAGTACTCCCAAGATAGCCAAACGAGACACACAAGAGGTTGAAGAAGACAGAGTATTGTTGGCGTTCGAACAGCTCAAGACAGCACTTCATAAGAGAGACAGTATTCACTGGCAAAATGCTCACTCACTTACAAAACAAGTCTATAAGAAACGTACAAAGCGTGGACCTATTCCTGTCGATGACAAGTTTGAACAAGTGAAGGAGAAACTATCAATTGATGATCCATGGTTTCCTAGGCAATGGCACTTGGTAAATTAAACTTACTATTTAAGCCTTGTTACACGAACTAAGTTCTATATAGATCAATCAGATAAATCCAGGTAATGACATTAATGTTACTGGTGTATGGGAACAAGGTATTGCCGGAAAAGGCGTCAATGTGGTTATATTGGATGATGGGTTAGATTACAAAAGTAAAGACTTGGCAGATAATTTTGTAAGTGGTGTTTATGAATGACTTTATTTTTCTTTTAACCTTTTTTTTTTGAATGTATTCAAGTATGCAGAGGGTTCTTATGATTTCAATGATCATGAAAATTTGCCTACACCTAAGCTTTGGGATGATAGCCACGGTACTCGTTGTGCAGGTCAAATTGCTGCCGTCAAAAATGATGCATGTGGTGTAGGCATTGCGTATGAGGCCAAAGTAGCTGGTGTACGTATTTTATCAGGCGAATTGTCTGATGCGGATGAAGCTTTGGCACTCAATTACAAGTATCAAAACAACCATATCTTTTCATGTTCATGGGGTCCACCTGATAACGGTCAGACAATGGAAGCACCCAAAGGTATCTTGGCAGATGCATTTATCAACGGCATCAACAAAGGAAGAGACGGAAAAGGATCTATTTATGTATTTGCTACTGGCAATGGTGGTATCTCTGGTGATAACTGTAACTTTGATGGTTATACGAACAGTATCTATACTATCACTGTAGGAGCCATTGACTTTAGAAATCAACATCCACCTTATTCTGAAGCTTGTTCTGCTCAGTTGGTGGTTACTTATTCAAGTGGTGGAGGAAAATACATTGTAAGTCTTTTTTTCTTTTATACCTTTATGAAATCAATGGATACCCTAACACACCTTATAGCATACAACAGATGTTGGTACAGAAGCTTGCTCTGATCGTCATGGAGGTACCTCTGCTGCAGCACCTAATGCAGCAGGCATTTTTGCTCTTGTGCTCTCTGTACGACCCGATTTGAGTTGGCGCGATTTGCAACACCTTTGCGTAAAAACGGCTGTACCAGTCAACCTGGACGACGATGATTGGAAGAAATTACCTTCAGGCAGAATTTACAATCACAAATATGGGTATGGTAAATTGGATGCCTACGCCCTAGTAGAGGCTGCTAAACAGTTTGAATTGGTCAATCAACAGACCTGGCTTGAGCTACCAAGCCCTGTGAAGCGACGATCCATTCCTGATTCAAGTGATTTGAAGACAAGAAAGGCCCTAAAGAACACAGTTGTTGTAACTCAAGGTATGATTGAGGCGGCCGGCCTGCTTCGACTCGAACATATCACAGCTACTGTCAATATTCAGCATCAACGACGTGGAAGTATTGTGATTGATCTCGAAAGTCCTCATCATGTAAAATCTGAGCTAGCCACTCGCCGTGTCTTGGATTCAGCTGAAACAGGAATGCACAACTGGAAGTTTATGTCTGTCAAGCATTGGTGAGTGATACATAAGTCAGGGATACGAGCGATATTGATGAGCTCATTGGCCTTTCATAGGGAAGAAGATCCTGTTGGTAATTGGACACTTAGTGTCTATGATGTAGATAATCCTGAGACAACTGGTTACATGTTCAATTGGACATTGACACTGTATGGTGAAATGGATCCTAAGTTTGAAGGTACACCTATCCATACTACAGTTGGTTTTCATGAAGACGAAGAGCATGAAGTGCCTCTTCCCAGTACGACCACCACAACAAAGGAAGCTATTGCAACAACTGTTACAGAACATATACCTCCAAGACCTACTCGCGTGAAGCCTAGCAACAGTGCAAATCATCAAGACAATGCGACTATTGTCCCATCTGAAACAAGCACCGAATTGCCTGCAGGAGATGCTCAAGCTGAGGATCCAAAAGAACCAGATACTGTAAATGAGCAAGACAATGGGTATTTGACTATTGTGTATGGTGTGGTAGGATCCGCAGCTATTTTCGGTATAGCTGTGGGTCTCTTCTTGTACCAAAAACATGGTTTCTCAGGCAATGTTACTGCATCTGATCGGAATATTGGTCCTGGTGGCTATGAATTTGATGTATTGCAGCCATTGACAGAGTTGGATGAAGATGAGCTAGTAGATTCTGATAGAGATGATGATGAAAATGACACGTTTGTTAGAAATAACTCGCGTTAGATACGCATACCTTAACTTTTGATTATTATTATATATTGTATTTCAAGAAATTTTATTCTATCTCCCATCTAATCCGTTAAAGAACCGCATTGTATGCGTGTGTGTGTGTGTGTGTGTTTTGGTATCTCTATGAAAATTCTCTTTTTCCTCTTCTTAAGCTATATTGATAGACTTGACCATTCAACAATCAAAAGTTTGAAATTAAGCTCAACAGTGCTAATATTTGAAAATCAGACTTTCCTGGAGAGTTCCCCCTCTTCTTTTTTTTCCTGAGTTTAAGCATAAACACATACAGATGGACTTTATTCAACAAACTAACTTGGCCAGTCTTTTGGGATTGCATCTTGTAAGTCAGCACAAGACATGTCGCCAAAAAAAAAAGAACAAAGCAAACTCAAATACTACACTATAGGGTTTGTCTCTTCTTGGTGCCATTGCTACCAACCCAACCTATAACATTCCCATCTTTTTCTTTGGCACATGGGCATATAACAATCGCGACTCAACTACACCTTTAAAAACAGTAAGAGCAATGCATTGGATTTTTCCAACATGTTTGCTCATTTTGATTCAGTTTACAGGTTCCCTTGGTCTTAGTATATTTTTAGACTTGATATGGTTTTATTTACACGGAAGCAACGCTTTAAATGAAAGTGGATTTGGTCTTGCTAGATTGTGAGTTTGTTATGCATAGAACTGTTGGACAATAGTTGATGACCTATATCTCTTTTATAGCTTCAATATTATCAGCTTGTTTATCAAGGTATGTCATTTAACTATAGAGGAAAGGTTTCTTTTTTTATTGAGTTAGTCTGTATAGCCATTTACTGTCTATTCTTCAATCAACATCCTTAAAGAGCGTGGTGACTCTTTGAATGTAGGAAGTAAGTTTAACTGAAATGCAGCAATTTTTTTTTTTTTTTCTAATTACTTGAAAGGTTGGTCGGATGCTCCCGGTGCGTTTCCTTCTAGCGGTTATCAAAATGTTAGAGACGGAGACAGTGCTGAATTTCCATAGAGACAAATCAAATTCATGTGACTCTTCACTCTGTCTTTGAACTAGGAAGGGAGAGGAGGGAGAATAGTTTCCATGGTTAATATTACCCTTAAAAAAAGAGAGAGAAAAAGTAAACATGTAACATTTTTTTTTCCTAATATTCAAGCCATTCTCGGGTTAATTTTATTTGATTTTTTTTTTTGAGAAACATGGATCTGCTGATAATGCCGAGTGTTCCGTTTGTATCAGCAGCTGAACTTCCATATGATTTACAACTCATTCATATGACAAGAAGCTAACAAGTTGATTTGAACCAAAAAAAAAAAAGGGGGAGGAATGCAAACACGCTATATATAGTAGCTTCTTTTTCTGTATAAAAAAGAAACTGGATGATCAATGACATCTATGACTATTTTCAGGAACCCGAGAACAGCTTTATTTGACATAAACAGACAGGAGCTTTGTTTCATACACGAAATTAAAATAAACTATCATTAAATGTCACAGCCATATTTTATATGAATTCAAAGAGTCACTCTTATTGAGAAGTTAGATTATATGATTTCTAACAGTAAAGATAGGTGAGCTTCGTCTTTTCTTTTCTCTTGAGATGGGGTAATCAATCGAGAGAGATATTCATAAGGCTTGAGCGAATAAATCAAGGTTTTGGAAGTTTAAAAAATCGACTGAAGTGGCTTAATACATTTGAGTTACAAGAAAAAAAAAGGCTCTTTTTGAACATTAGTTGGAAATGAAATATTTGGCCTTTGTTGAGTAGAGATGGATTGATTACTGCAAATAGAAGGCTAACAGCTTTGTTTACTTGGTATAAGCTTTTTTTTATGCACGCAAAGATAGATGCTTCTGTCTAACTGAACTCCATTAAAAGATTACAAAGTTGCCTGTTGTAGGCCATACATTAAGCAAATTCATATTTAATATTTCATTATGTTTCCTTACTGAGCACAAAGTAGCAAAGACGAAATTGAAATCCAAAAGATGAAAGGAGTGATTTGTTTCTTTTAAAGTGAAAAGAATCCAGAACATTTGTTTGTGATGGTAGCTCTAGTCTTGTTTGCTCTTTTTTGCCAGACTCAATAGTCAATAAGCGAGAACAAGAAAACCAAAACCGATCTACCTTAAGCTTATACTAAACTTAGACCAGTATTTCAAATGGGAAGATGTCTTGAGACATGAATAAAGTCAAATGCCTTTATTTGAGAGTCATGTCAGCAAGTATGTTTCTGCTTGATTTTGTAGTTGCTTAATACAAAACCATTGTCTATCAATTCTCTTGGACACTGAGTTTTTGTTATCGGGGTAACCCATTCGACTCTTAAATATTGACCGGCTATATGAGTTGCAATAGGAGAAGATCAGAAATTATGCAGAATTCCTCCATTTTTATGTAACACAAGATATCAAATCGACCTTCCTAAATTGTAAAAGAGTTTTTTTTTGGGAAAACAAATCTTCTCCCAGCCTCTTTTTGTTAAATGAAGCATACAATCAATTTGATACAAAATAAACTGATGAAAAGAAACACCATTGAGATTTGTGTATATTCAACTGAATTTCGGTCAAACTGATTCATTTTATGAAAAGAATGCTTGAATCAAACAATGCTTTTCTTTCTTTTAACCAAACAAAATGAAACAAAAAACATGCATTTATGCAATGTTTGGAAAAACAAGTTTATGTTATTCATTTGCTTTACGTCATTTACACTGCAGTTTCTAGAGAATTCCAGCACTGGCAATTGAAATAGCTTATTTTATTGTCTTTTGGTTATTACGCCCTTATTGTCTTGTGCATTCTCTTTGATTCTTTAACTTTCTATAAGACAAAAAAAAATTTTTTTTTCTTGTTCCTGAGTAAAATAGCTAGAAAAGGAAATTTTTGGTAGAAGAAGTGTTGATTGGATTGTTAAGTGAAAATCAAGCTTTTTTAAAATGTGCAAAATGTGTACACACACAAAGAATCATATATAACATGGGCTTTTGAAATTATTTATTTCATTTTTTTTTGTTTCTTTTCCTCCTCTTTACTTTCTCTAGTTATCATACAGAAATGGACATTGCAATACAAGATATAGCCTGGATTAATGTAAGAAAACTATTTTTTTTTAAAAAAAAAAATGGGTATAATTTCCGTTTCTTAATTCAACATTTGATATCTGTAGGCAGATACATTCAGCAGTTTTCTGGGCTATCTTTCTATCTTTTGTTGGCTGAATGCCCAGTTACCGTAAGTGACCCATAAAGCATAAACGAATTACGTTTCTCACTTTTTTGTTATCATAGTCAAATGTTGGAAAACTATCGATTACAATCGGCAGATGGTCTTAGTCTGTATTTATTGTATTTTTGGTTGGCAGGTAAGAAAGAAAGAAGACAAAAAATAATAGGGATCAAGATGTAATGTTTATATGGATAAAAAATCCATTTTTAGGCGATCTGGGCAATATGTTCAGTTGTGTATTAAATCATCAATTACCCTTTCAAACCTATTTGGCCATGTATTTTGTTTCAACCGACCTCATCTTACTTTTCCAATATTTTTACTATCAACATAAGCCTGAACAACAAAAGAGTGATGAAGAGGCTTGCTTGTTAATCATTCATCCAATAGAACAAATAAAGACAATGGAAGATACCATCTCAGATGACCATGGCTATGGCACACTTTCTCAAAACAAACCCACCTCACTCATGGCCATCTTACTGTTTGGTCTCAATTTCCATTTGTCTAGCAATCTTTCTCCCGAAAATGACAGTGGTCACGCGATACCTTTGGGCATGATGCTAGCTTGGATGTGCTCATCCTTTTATCTGATTTCCCGCATACCTCAAATTTACAAAAACTACAAGCGCCATTCTACTCAGGGACTCTCATTAGCTCTTTTCAGTTTTGCCGTATCAGGCAATGTCACTTATGCTCTCAGTATCCTGGCTCACCCTGGACACACTCAAGCTAGTCTAAGGCAAGCACT
Organism: Blakeslea trispora; assembly: GCA_025331445.1. NCBI lineage: Eukaryota > Fungi > Mucoromycota > Mucoromycetes > Mucorales > Choanephoraceae > Blakeslea > Blakeslea trispora. Next base: position 710,760 of record JAIWNE010000001.1, on the reverse strand, counting down.
TCCCTATCTTACTGGCAGTCTGGGCACCTTGTTTCTTGATGCTATTATATTTGGTCAATACCTGTATTATCAAAAGAAAAATAAGTTGGAGACTTATTAAGATTCACTATATATACCATTGCTATTTATTATACTTTCTTTTCTCTTTTAATACGCGAAATAACGCATTCTGTGTGAAACAATGAAAGAAGAAAGGAGAGAAACTCATTTCTGTTTTCAATGTACATTCAATAAACTCTTACACTTTTCCGTATTTGGTGTTGATGCACTGATGTGTATGTCATGCGCATAGTATATTATTTATTAGAGTGTCTCCCTAACTGAACCTTCCGAGATTTTTTTTTCGTAAAAGCTTGAATTTTTATCAATTCATCACATCAGATGTTTGGCTCAATCCGTTTACTTGCTGAATTCTTTTTATTATTGGCCTGGATCTTGCTTTCTACTAAAAGAGCTTTAACCAGATAGGTTTGTTTTTCTTGGTTATTTTTGAATCAAAAGTGTATAAAGAAAGCTTTTATTTATATCATTTATGATTAGATCAATTCAAGCCAACAATAACGTGTTTGTCAAATAAACCAACATAAAGATGAATGGCGTTATAGTTGAAGCAAGTTGATAAAAACATGCAACCCACTTCTAATTCAGCAAAAAAACAACAACAATGAAAGACAGGTGGCTTTCCAAATATATCCCTCAACACAGTAACTATAATCTTGTGATCGATGACTATGTGCTGATTCAGATAGTGGCTTAATAGAAAACACCCCCTTCACTCTTTTCTTTAGTTTGTAGATGAGGATAGGCTACATAATTTTATCCAAGAGAAACCTATAGGCTCTACTGATTGAGTAATAATAATAATAATAACAAAAAAAAGAGATCTTCAATATCACTAGCAATAAGTTTGGGTTTTTTTCAGATTAATTGCAAGGTACGCTTATAAATGAGAGGGTCATTATCTAATCTGACTGTTTTTCATCAAGTTACTCCATAAACAGCAAACTCAAGCATACAGAGTTCAATGAGTATTAGAAAACCTCTGCAATATTCGTCCTCGGTTTCTGAAGCTCATCTGTAAAGGTTAAGAGTATGTAGCAGTTGACAATGAATCATTCTTATAATTGATCTTGTCTTATTTTTATTGAGTATAAAGAAATAATAATAGTAACAAAAGGTGTGTGCGTGTGTGTATATGTATATATAAAGTGAGGTTTATCGCTTCTTGGGTGTACGAGGCTTGATTTCTTCATCTCGAACTGCATGTAAATAAATCTTGTTGACATTGGATGGCAGTGCTTGTTTGTATCCCTTTGACCAATCATAGCAGACAGAATAGGCAAAGATGCTACCATTTCTGTTGAAGGCTGTGTTGGATATTTGGCCATTGGCTTTAGGGAAGGGCTTCAAACGTTGTTTTGAGTCTTTGTCCCAGTAACTGACAGTACCATCACCACCTGCTGTTGAGAAAGTGCCATGAATAGGGTGAAAACTGATATCGTTGACGGCATATACATTCTTGGCATCATCACGATGACACTTGAAAGAAAAGTTTTTGCTAATAGTAAAGTTAATGATGCATTCAAGTGTACCGTCTCCCCCCCCCTCAGCTTCAGACTTACGATGAATCTTTATCTTCTACATATTGAATACCAACTCTGCCTTCAATTGAGCCAATAGCAAACCCTTTACCGTCAGCGAAACAAGAAACAACACGAGTTTGCCATTTTAAAGGTGATGTCAATTGCTAATACGGAATGATAAATATGACTGGAAAAAGAAAAACAGAGTATCTATCAATGCTTACCTTGAAAATGACAGTAGGATTATTCAAGTCAAATATACAGACATGCTTCTCTGCAGTACCAGCCACCATCAAAGGGCCAATTGAGTCCATACTATAACAACGCTCAGGAAGTTGAACTGTACCAATAGGCTGAGGTGAACGTAAATCCCAATACTTGATTGTCTTGTCCCAACTACCGGTGGCCACTATGTTGTTCTGCTCCAAAAATCGAATACATTTAATGGTATCCTCATGTTGAGCAATTTGAGTTGTTTGTCCAGTAGCTATATCGAACATTCTTCCTGCCTTATCTGCGCCACCAGAAACAAGTTTAGTGCCGTCCTAAACGTGAATTATTAGTAGCCCATTCATTTCATTGTAGAACAAACGGAACTGATAGTTTACTTTACTCCAACTGACGCATAAAGCAGGTGCTTCATGCGAGTATGCAGCCTTTGGTACAGTAGCACCTGAAGGTTGCACTTCGTAGATACGGACCTAAACAAGAACAAAAGGGAATAAATAAAGGAGGAACAAGCGAGTGAATCTATGCATGATAGCTTACTTGGTTGTCCCAAGAAGAAACAGCTAAGAAATCTGCTTGTGAAGAAAATTCCATTCCAGAAATGCCATCGGAAGGTGGTGAGGCAACCTAAATAGAAACTTTAATATGTCTCTTTTTTTTTCTTAGCCTTTAAGCCAAAAGAAAATAGCTTGCTTACTTCAAAGTCTTTAGGATCCAACATGCTGCTCTCTCTTTTATACGCGTTAAACAAGAATAGGAAGAAAGAAAAAAATATATATTTTTTTTAATGAAGCGCGCGCGCAAAACTCCGAGTTTCTTGAGACAGAATAGCTTTGAAGTTGCTAAGATTTTAGCAGTCCCAGAAAAGTAACATGCTTTTGCTAGGCATGATGATTGCTTAATGCAAAGATTGAAAGTAACAGAAGGATCAATCGAAATTCAAAAACATAAAGCACGGCGACCTCGAATACTAGTTGAAAAACTGAGAGAGAAAGCGAGGAAGGAGAACATAAGAAGAATAGTAGTGCTAGTTGGCTCGGAGTTTGAAGTGTTGACCTTTTTTGAGAGGCATGTTGTGTTTTATGTAAAAAAGATGATAAAGGAATATGTTGTACGCTGCCTTTTTGATTGTGACTGTAGAACAATAGGATTTAACCGCAGCAAACTCTAAAGTAGATGATGCTTGCTTGCTTCAATCCTCCCGTTTTATGGGCAGTAAGTATGATAGAGGCAGTGTATTGGTTTAGACGGGGGAAAACAAGGAATTTTCTTACTCGAAAAGTAAATGAATTGAGGTAGCACCTTAGTTATGCTTACAGCAAAGTAGTACACGAAAATTGTTAGCTTCAAGCAATGGCTTTAAAAGAACTTTAATCCCAACTTCGTTCCTGTTCTTCTTTTTCTTTTTCTTGATCTTCTCCCGGTAATCCGCTTTCGATATTCAGAAAGAATGGGTTCTATAAGTGTTGTTTGGCTTGTTGCTGTTGCTCAAGGCCTTGTAATGCTATCAAGTGCACTCAGTCTTACAGTGCAAGGGCTAGTTCGGAAGCGTACTGCTACGAAAGAAACAAATTTGATTGCTGAATCAAATGTACTTCTTTCGAATCGTCGCCGGCTCATTTGTCTTGTAGCTGAAACTATTGTGTTGATCGTCCTACTCGTATATAGATTTCAACAATTCCCTGATCTGTTATATCTTCTAGCCAATCTGACTATACTATCCTACTGTCTCGTACTTGCATCTATAGCATTTCGCTATAACTGGATATCTGATCCATTTAGTTGGCACCTGAACAATCACCTCTTTGCGTCTTATGCGGTACAATGGGCTTCATGCTTGTTTAATAGACAAATGGATATGACCTTTTGGATTATGATAATAATTTATTCACATGCTATCTTCATAACATCTACTGCCAAGTATGGCTATTGTCAATTGGATCAAAACAATCAGAAAATAATAGATCAAACAAATGATTCGATTGCAAGCAGCCTCTTTTTCTTCTGGCTGGCACCTACTATTCAAACTGTCTTGGCAGAAGGGACTCGCGTGAACTTTACTGATTTACCATTCATGGCAATAAAATCCCAGCGTGCCTATGATATCTTCTATCGTACCCGTACTCGTTCATTTCTTCTTGTCCGCCTTGTTCTAGCCAACAAGAAGGCATTTATTGCTGAAACACTCTTGTCTGTCTCGTCTGGTCTTATACAGTTCGGACAGCCTGTGTTTCTAAGATATTTATTGCTACACATGCAGCAAATGGAAGAATGGTCTTTGAGTTGGTTTGGCGAAGGCATATTTTATGTAATTATGATGGCTTCTTGTGGTTTTATTGCCAGTTTGTTGTATGCGCAAAGCAAATATGTTGGTAAGTACCTGGCTTTCATTGAAGCGTCTGGCTGATATGTATGTTCTTACTTATAGGCGATGCTAATATTGCAATAAGCGTACGCACTATGTTGAATGCTGAGCTCTACAACAAGTCGCTCCATTCAAAAGATATATCCATTCTCTCTGAACCCAACAATACAAGCCAAGAAACGAGTTCGCGTATGGGGCAGGCCGTTAACTTGATGAGTACAGATGCAAGCTTGATTGCTCATATTGCTTCTCAGTGGAATTTGTTTGCCATTGCACCTATTCAATTAGCTTCAGGCATCTTCCTTTTGTACTCTTTGCTAGGATGGTCTTGTTTGGTGGGCCTGTCTGTTACTATCATTTTGATGCCAATAAACCAGCTGGTGACAACACAGTTCTATACAGTACAAGATCGGTTGATGAAGGTGCGGGATGAAAGAGTTTCTCTGATGAACGAGCTACTTCAAGGTATTCGCCAAATCAAGTTCTTTTCTTGGGAAGCATTTTGGACAGACCGCATCAATCAATCGAGAAAAGCAGAACTTAATTGTTTGATTCGTATGTGTATCAATGAAACAGGGTTTCTGATTTTGTGGCATGCGTAAGACTTTAAAATTTACAGAAAAAAAGAAAAGAAGAATGGGGGAGAAAGGAACAAGGTGACATATATTAACTCATATTTTTGCCACATAGAACACCTTTGTTCATTAATACAGCAGCTTTCTGGTCTTTTACTAAACTCCAAGGTCAAGAATTAACTGCGCCTATCGCATTTACCTCAATTGCTATATTTCATGAACTTGAAACTGCTTTAGCTAATATACCGGCCATCATTGTGGATTGGATAGAAGTGAGCGTTAGTTTGAAGCGTATTCAGTCGTTTCTAAGTCAATCTGAGATAACAAGCAAAGAATACTCAACAACAAAAATCAATGAAGTTGGATTTGAAAATGCTACAGTAACATGGCCCACACAGAATGTACCGGCTGATGCATCTTTATTTAAATTGAAAGATCTAAATGTCAAGTTTCCAAAAAATCAGCTTTCTATTATCTGTGGAGCTACTGGTTCAGGAAAGACATTAATGATGCTTAGTTTGTTAAACGAAACCGACACTATCAAAGGCAGTGTTCAATTTCCTTACCGAACTGTACCTTTGAATAGTATGGATAGGGTTTTTGAAGATAGTATTGTACCCCTTGATTGGATAGCTACAGATACAGTTGCTTATGTATCGCAGGTTGCTTGGCTTCAGAATGATTCAATAAGGAACAACATCTTGTTTGGCTTACCTTTTGTATCCAGTCGATACCATGCTGTTGTTGCTTGCTGTGCCTTAGACAGAGATTTGGCATATTTGGATGATGGCGATAGAACTGAAATAGGTGAAAAGGGGATTACATTAAGTGGAGGGCAGAAGGCACGTATTGCTTTAGCACGAGCTGTCTATTCTCGTGCCAGCTATGTTTTGTTGGATGACATCTTAAGTGCTGTAGATGCGCATACGGCTAGGTTCCTTTATCAGCAATGTTTAACGGGATCGTTGATGAGCAATCGTACAGTAATTTTGATTACTCATCAAATCAGTCTTTGTATACAGCACAGTGCATTTGTTGTACTGATCAAAGATGAAACTATTTGCCTAAGTGGTTCGCCCACGAAGATTCAACAACAAGGCAAGTTGAACTTACTCTATGATGATAACGCTGAGACAACACTACAAACTTCAAACAATGAAGTAACAGATTTGGAGCTCAATTTCGATGTTAACAAAGGAATCGCAAAAGATGACAATGATCAGAACAAACCAGCCAAAGTGCTTGTTAAAGAGGAAGAACGGTTTCAGGGTACAGTCAAGCTAGAATACTACCGAATTTACTCACGTGTGTTTGGAAACTGGCCTTTCTGGACTGTGTTTTTATCCAGCATTGTTATTTATGAATTGTTGAATATTGCTTCTGCATGGTGGGTCAAAAAATGGTCTGAATCATATGCCAATGACGTACAATTTGCCGATAATGATCTTGACATGTATCTCACTGTCTATGTAACAATCAATTTTATGATTGTTGTTATGGTTGGATTTCAATATATGATTGGTTTCTATCGAGGCATTCATGCAGGCAAAGAACTTCACAATCAGCTACTGCATCATATATTTGGTGCTACACTTTATTTCTTTGACACCACACCTGTTGGACGAATTTTGAAGCGCTTTTCTGGTGATTTGGATGCGATTGACACACAGATTCCATTTAGCTTTACACATATATTCGTTGATTGGATCGTCATTTTGGCCGTCATTTTGGTTGCCGTTGTAACAACGCCACTTGTGATCGCACCTATGGTGCTTGCATTAGTTAGTACGCTTTATTTTGCCAGAACATTCATCAGTTGTTCGAGAGATCTAAACCGTGTGCAATCAGTCACCGAATCACCTATTATCACACAATTTGGTGAGACTATTGCTGGTATGGCAACTATTCGAGCATTCGGTGTAAGCGATCAATTCATGGCAGAAATGTTGAGGCGTATTGATATCAATGTACATGTAAAATTTTATCGATCCTCTATGAACCAATGGTTCGATGTGCGATTATCGATGATGGGATCTATAATCACTCTCATAACAGGTGTAACTATCATAATCAACCTAAACAAGATAAATTCTGGTCTTGCTGGGTTTTGTCTTACTTTTGTTTCCACGTTTACTACGTTGGTAAGGAGTTTGTTTTCTTTTGATATATCACAACATGGGTAATTAACAGTTTCGATACTAGGTGGAAAGAGGAGTCAACCGATACAACTCATTACAAAATTCATTTAATTCTGTAGAGCGTATAGTTGAATACACGCAAATAGAACAAGAAGCGCCTAAAATAACAGAAACAAGACCACCTTCAAACGTAAGTAAGCTCAAGTAATACTTCTTTGGTGCTTATCCAGATGATTTGATCTAGTGGCCTGCTGAGGGCGCAGTTGAAGTTAAGCAACTTCAAGTAAGATATGCATCCGATCTTCCCATGATTTTAAAGAACATCAGTTTTTGCATTCAACCTCGAGAGAAAATTGGTATTGTGGGTAGAACAGGGAGTGGGAAATCAACACTGGCCCTATCGCTTTTTCGATTCATTGAGGCCACAAAAGGGCAGATATCAATTGATGGTATTGATATCGCTACCATTGGGCTTGAAGATTTAAGAAGCCACTTGTCCATCATTCCACAAGACCCTATACTGTTCTCTGGCACAATTCGTACCAATTTAGATCCTTTTGGACAATATGTAGATCATGAAATACTGACGGCCCTCAAGCGTGTTCGTTTGATTGCTTCTGAAGAACAGTCACCAGACTATCTCACACGGGTAATTGCAGAAAGAGTGACAAAAAAGAAAGAGTGACAGAGAATTTAATTGTCTTCATGTCTGCTGATAGACCGTAGCTGAAGGTGGTCGCAATTTCTCTCAAGGCCAAAAGCAGTTGTTGTGTTTAGCTAGAGCACTTTTGAAGAAAAACAGAATTCTTTTGATGGATGAAGCTACCGCAAGTGTTGATTTTGATACTGATAGAGCAATTCAGCAGTCTATCAGCGAAGAGTTCTTGGACAGAACTGTAATCTGTATAGCACATCGACTAAATACAGTGATTCAGTATGATCGCATTATTGTGTTAGACCAAGGTCGTGTTGTAGAATTTGCAAAGTAAGTTCCTTAAAGCGTCAGATGTGCATATCATTTATTCACTGTATATAGTCCATTGGAGTTGATACAAGACACACAGACTTTGTTTCACAAGATGTGTTGTGATTCAGGAGAATTTGATAATTTGCAAAATTTAGCAAAATCAAAGCACCAATTAATAGACGTCTCATAAAACAAAAGAACACGAAATAGCTAAACAACGTTTTCCCTCAGCTTTATTCAAGTTCAATTGCTGCAATAATGCTTCCTTCCCAAATAAACATAAGAAGAGTGTTTAATCAACATCGACTTTTTGATATACAATAAAATTGGACATTCAACCTGTTGGCTTTACTTTATGGCTTGTTTTTATTTTGTGACATATATGGTCAATTGAATCAGCTAATAGTTATTTCCCCCTTTTCCCCCTAAATTCCGTCTGTCATTTTTATTCATTGAGATTAGGTGCAAATGTCAACTGATAAACAACTCTAATACTGAACAATGGAGACAATCTTTCTCAACTCTCCCATAATCATCTAGTTGAATGATGCTAGCTACATTGTGATGTTTTGCAGTGATCTATCTTACATTTGCTTGATTTTGGGATATGATCTTGGCTGGTATATACGAATGGAAGAGAACATAGAAAGAAAAACGTGTTTTGTATAAACCTCCTCTCAACTCTGACAGCATAAAATCTAACGGCCTCGGTTCTGTATCAAGGTACCTATAATTTGGGCTGAAGAGTAGCATAGGAGAATTTGATGAAAGTAAAGTATGATTAATTTTCCTAATTTTGAGGGAAAAAAGTGAGTCGTTTCAGTAGTTTACCAGCTTTCCATGTTCATTGGTTCCACAAGAACTTAAGTAACTCAAAACTAAAAAAAAAAGTCCTTTGAAAATTCTCCACAAAAAATTAGCTATGATAAAGACTGCTGCGATTGTTTTAAAGTTCGTCTATTAATAACTTCTTAAAGACAACTTTACTATCCGCCTATTCAATATTGCTTGCTTTACACTTGAGGTCATAATGTAAGCCAAAGTTATTCTGCATTTCTTTGTTGAGGCGTTTTCTTCTGTAATCGATGTATTGGCGAGATTTCCTATCATCCCAATTTTTTTTAGCCAGTCAGAAAAAAAGAGAAGAAGAGCACACGACTGAGATAAAACGTAGCTAATATGTTCGTCTTTTTGTCACAAGAGAACTTTATGTGGCGATTGCTAAAGTTATCAGCCATACAGTTGAATGACCATCTGCTTTGATTGAATACAAAAATCAAAAGCTTGAAATATCCTCCGGGAAAATAATAATATTGTCCTTTTCCCCGTACCTATAAAAACTGTTGTGACTTTTCTACCTCAGCTGCATAATTAAAAAAAGAAAGAGCTTTAAAATATAGAGTATAAATACTAATCGATATCCTTTTTCTTTAACTCATTATTATTTCCTGTTAGCAATTCAGTTTCAGAAATGGTTCAACAAGCCCTCATTAACTCCACTATTACCAAATACGAAATCAGAGATATTCGTTTCCCTACTTCAAAGCATTTGGATGGTTCTGATGCTATGAATAAGGATCCCGATTATTCTGCTGCTTATATCATCTTTTATACTGACTCTCCCGAACTTGAAGGCCATGGTATGACCTTTACTTGCGGTCGTGGTAATGATGTTGTCTGCGCTTGTATTGAGCAACTCGCTCTCAAGTTTGTTGGTAAGAAGTTGAGCGATTTGACTGCTGATATGCGTGCTACACACAGAATCTGTACTGGTGACTCTCAATTGCGTTGGATTGGTCCTGAAAAGGGTGTTGTTCACCTTGCCACTGGTGCTGTTATCAATGCTATCTGGGATCTTTGGGCTAAGGCTGAAAATAAGCCTGTCTGGAAAGTAGTTGCTGATTTGACCCCTGAGCAATTCGTTCAATGTATTGATTTCCGTTACATCACTGATGCTCTCACCGAACAAGAGGCTCTTGAAATCTTGCGTGCCAATGAACCCAACAAAGCCAAATGTGAAGCTGATGTTCGTGCTCATGGTTACCCTAGTTACACTACTTCTGCTGGTTGGTTAGGTAAGTTATTGAGAAAAGATCTACATTGCAACTTTTTCTTAAAATGATTACTCTTTCTTCAAATATAGGCTATAGTGATGATAAGGTTCGTCGATTGATTCGCGAAGCCAAGGAGCAAGGTTTCAACATTTTCAAACAAAAGGTGGGTGGTGATAAGGCTTCTGACGTTCGTCGTGCTGCTCTTATTCGTGAAGAAATTGGTGATGAAGGTGTCTTAATGATGGATGCTAATCAAGTATGGGATGTTCAAGAAGCTATTGACTGGATGCAAGATTTGTTGCCTTACAAGCCTTTCTTCATTGAAGAACCTACTTCTCCCGATGATGTTCTCGGTCATGCTGCTGTCCGCAAAGCTCTTTACCCAAAGACAAAGGTTGCTACTGGTGAGCACATTCAGAACCGTATCATCTTCAAGCAGTTGTTCCAAGCTGAAGCAATTGATGTCTGTCAAATTGACTCATGTCGTGTTGCTGGTGTCAACGAAGTTCTTGCTATTCTTTTGATGGCTAAGAAGTTTAACATTCCTGTCTGGCCTCACGCAGGTAAATATTTTAAAGGTGATACAGATGTGTGTATTTTTTTTTCTAATTTATCTTTTTAATGTAGGCGGTGTTGGCCTTTGTGAATATGTTCAGCATTTGTCTTTGATTGACTACATCTGTATTACTGGCACCACTGAAGGTCGCGCATTGGAATATGTTGACCATTTACATGAGCACTTTATTGATCCAGTTGTCATGAAGAATGGTAAATACACTGCTCCTTTGGCTGCTGGCTATTCTATCACTATGAAGCGTGAGTCTATTGAAGACTACACCTTCCCTACCGGTAAAATTCACCAACAATAGACTTCATTATCGATCTTTGGGTTCATCCATAGTAAAATCCTGTATTTGTATTAGTTTTTAAATGTATTAATAAAGTTACCTTTCATGATAAATCTGAATATTTATTATTTGTAGTTTCTTGCCTCTATCAAGGCAGAATTGCCTGTAAGAGTTTAGGAACTGCATGCAATATAGCATTTACTCGGTACTTCTAAGCCATAAGATATAAGTCGAACTTCATTCAACTGCCCCAGTTAAAAGAAAGTGTCGTATGGAGCATTAACAATGGCTCCTTGAGGTCTGCATAATCATTATTTTGCGAGAATATAGAAAGCTAAAGTAAAGCATGCCTAATAAACAGTAACAGCACAAAAGACATACTTTATTTGAAATTGAGTATTTGGGAATGCAATCTCAAGTACCATTACAAACATAATATGACTTCCATAGAATATGGAATGATTGACCAGCATGGATCTCTTTCACCTATCTCGATGATAAACAACTACAGAATGCAATTGCAATTACCAAGAATAATCCAGCTGGCTTAAGCTCAAAGATGAAATCAATATAGCAACTACTAGCATATATACTCTTGGCAGAGCCAGAATGGATAAAACACTTTCTTTCTCTTTTGTTTCGGCTAAAGTATACTTTGGCCTCACAAAATAAAACTACTTCTTGTACCGTTTCTTCCGTTATCATATTTCTGCACTTCGGTTTAGTTTTCGTCTTCAAAGGACCATCATGCTGTTAAATCCATCTACATTAATTTAGTATTTCAAGTGTTTTGAACACTATGTTTTTCCAACACAAAGTTGTCTACTTTATCAAATTCAAAAATTTTCCAGAATCAAACTGAAAATAGTGCTGACCCAATTTTTGAAGGTTATGTCTATTCGTAATCTGAGAACCGGTTATTATGATAAGAGAAACAGTCAAAAAAGGAACTTGGGTTGTCTGAGCGATTTTTGCAAAACGTATTTGTTTGGTGTCTGAAATTAATTTCTTAACTTGAATTTTTAGCTGCGATCATTTAGACCACCTTACTACTATGCACCCACATTCATGGAAGGCTGTATATCAGTAACTTGCTTCAGGTCTTGTTTTTTTATGTTTGTATACAATTGAAGCACTATCAAATGACTAATCTAGATTTGGACATATTGTCCTTTTCTTGTCATTACTTTTTTAACCTTTCTTTCTTGTCACTGCATAGCTTGATCGTTCATGAACAAGGAACAAAATAATACGAAGAAGCTCATGTAGTACGATAACAGACATTTATTGCTTGCAAAAGTACTGGACAATTGCTTATTTCTACCTATTGTATTTAGGTATTTTTTTTTTCAAAGTGGCCGGTTACTGTTACACCTTGTTGTCGTAATGCATACTGCTATTGCTACTCAAAGCAATCAACCGCTTGAAAAGTAGTAGTACAAAACCTAATCAGAAGAATGATATAAGGGTGCATGATTTCATTGAGCTTAAGATGCGCTATTCAAAACAAAGCAATGGTAGTGATTTAAAAAAATGGTTGAGTTGTCGGATGCAATTACCACTCATATATCATATATGGAAGAGATTGCTTCACATTCAAGCTTACATACATTATCTTCTAACTTTGATCCGAATTAATTGTTTCCTGTGACAAAATGACAAAGACGGGACCACTAACATTAAGTCATACAAAGGTAAAGAACCATACATAACATCATTACTTGAACGGAGTTAGCACAGAAAACAGAAACCCTTTTTCTCTTGCACTCTGTTTGTGTAACGCGTCACTGTGATTGTGTACGGTGCTTCAATATCAACAAAGAAGCAATAGTATATGGCTCTATGAAAGTCGCCATGATTCTGCATCAACTTTGTCAAAAGCTATTGTAGTCTATTCCTGGTAAGCAAATTGGTAAAGTTCATTAAAGGAGAAAGCCGAAAGCCAACTCAGGCTAGAATAGTTGAGATTCAAACAGCTTTAAAAAAAAACACCAATCCAATCGTGAACGAGAAAGAAGCCGAAGACAAAAGACAAACCGTTATAATTTGTAAGATTATGTAGACTTCTTTTGCAAATATAGAATTCATCCCTCCTTTTTTTTTAACTGTTAAATAAGAGTTGTTCTAGTAAAGTGAGTGGCGAATGTTCGGTTGTTTATATGGTGCGTTGATCCAGAGTTGCAAAGCTCACAATGCTGTGCTACTAATACCAGGCCATCCTTTATCTGGTGCTGGACATGGATGACATTAAAATGATTGGCTTGACGCACGACAATTGAATGAAGCTACAAATAAAGAAAAATACTTTATTGTCTATAGAGAGAAATGAAAGTGATGAAACTTTCTATCCAGAATAGAGTTGAACTATACGTATTGATTCTTCTTTATTCTTCTCTTTGTTTTCATGATGTATGCTAACCATTCAAAATACCTGTGTAAAACAAACACAAAAAAAATCGAAAATACAAGAGTAGCAAAGCAGAGAGCTTGCTGGCTAAAGATGACCTTTTTGTTAGGCAGAGTAGTGTATTACTACAGCCTTGGGTTATGTTTGTATACAACTCAAAACCAAAAATTAAATGACTAGGTAGTCATCAAAAGTCACAGTATAGAATCTGGAAATTTCTCAGTACAAATGATGACTTGATAATGAAGCCATGATGTCAAAATAACAAAGCTCAAAAGATTAAGGTTGGAAGTACTATACTCTGATGCCTATTTGGCGAGTAACCATTAAACTCAAACTACTTCTTTTACTGTCGTTTAAACTTATACTGTCCTTGGAAGAAAATATAAACATTCAATAGCTTGATATGAGAGTGTTGAAGAAGCTTTGAGCTTTACTTGCTTCATACAGTCAACAAGGTTTGGCTTCTATGACATGTTGCACAGTCTCGGTCTTCGTTTTCTCAACGTTAGCTTTTGCCCATAGAAAAGCATTACAAAATGGCATCACCCAAAAGGTCAAAATATCAATGACGTTTTGTGTAGCCTAGTTTTCATTTAAAAAGGCACCAGTTCATCGCATCAAGAAAAAAAATCATCCTTTCAATCGCAATTACAAAAAAATAAAAAAAAATGAAGTCCTTCGCCGCTATTCTTGTCTTGTTGGTCTGTCTCATTGCTAATGTCTGTGCCAAGCTCAGAGTTTCTCTTCCTGACAAGGACTCTGTTTGGGTCACTGGCTCTCCTGGTTTAGTTCAATGGTCTTCTTCTGCTTCTGATGCTGGCCATGACTGTGCAATCGAAATCATCAACGTCCACAACAAGAAGGTCGCTCTTGTCGTCTCCAGAAACAGAAGCATTCCCTGCTCTGACAATGTATATACCACTGACCCCTTACCTCAATTCGAAGGCGAAGACTACATGCTCCGTATTGGCAAGAAGAACGGTACTTCTTGGTCATATACCCAAGACTTCAAGATCTATGCTGATCCCGCTAAGCACTCTCCTCACTACTAATTTCTTCTCTGTATTAATAAATATATCTTTTTAACTTGTATAATTTTGTCTTGATGAACCTTGTACTTTTATCATGTGAAGCTAAGGCTATAAGTAGTATGGGTACATCATAGTGCCAAACTGAATTATCTTTACTGACAGACCAAGAGAGAAAGTAGATGGTATTGCTGAATCTCTCATTATTCAACTTGATTACAAAGTCAAAGAAGTACTTTTTTTTTATTGTTCATCTACAACTATGTACGAGCCTCTCAAACTCTCAACTCTTTATCTTACTATGCTGTAGTCCTTTTCTGATACAAAATTCAAAAAGGCAATTGCGATTTGAAATTTATGCATGTCTTATTCACAACAATACACATGAAGTTGAATGTGCCTTTCAAGGAAACCATACAAATCCCAAAACCAAAATAAAGAGTTCACTCTATCTGACATATCAATAGTATCGACATAACCATACACTTGCAAGCATGCATCTGTCAATCATTATTACTTTTTTTTTCTATTTAGCTTTAAGGGTTATTTGGCATAGTAAAATTTTATTGGCTAGTGAGTTTGCACTTGGCTCATTTACAATCCACCGGCAGGCATAACCATATCAGTGCCTGAGGGTAAAGAAACTTCAGAGGGAGTAGTTGTAGAGCCAGAGGTAGAACCAGATGTAGAACCAGATGTAGAAGATGACATGGTTTTATCGACTTGAAATTGACCAGAGTATTCGCTCTGCTTGGGCCTAATCATTTAAAAAGATATCGATCAATATGCGAATAAAAATATTAGATGAAGAAGGTATACTTTACTTTCCAGGTTCGGGAATGTATTCAATTGCAAAAGCAAAAAACCCATTAGGGATACTGTTGTCGACCTTTAGGTGTATTCGTTGATTAAAAACATATGTTGTAAAATAGCACACTGCTATAGCTTACCTTCATCGAGAGCTGCCCGTCTTTTCCGTTCTTCTTGAAGACTCGTTTTGTTGGCTGCATTTCTTTTTCATTCTTGCCCTTAAGAAGCACAATATCAATGCTTTCATCCTTACCATTTTGCCACACTACAAAATAATAATAATATTGCTATAAGTAAAAGCAAATGCTAAATCATATATATCTGAATACCAAATTCAACACTATAATTAAAAAAAGCATACATATCAATATAATCTTTCAAGGTAAAGAAATCAGCTTTGAACTTACGTTTCATCAAGTGTGAATTTTCGGCCATCCAAAGTTGAAGGAATATAATAAGGCTTGTCAGGGTCGTTAGAAATAATGGATTCGTTATCAGCTTCCATTTGAGTGTCTTTGGGTGAATTATCGAGGGGTGCGGCAGTAACCAAAGCAGCGAGAGTACCAATGATAGCAACAAGACACAACTTCATTTTTTCTTTGTTTCAAATTATATAATAGATGAAAGAAAAGTATATATAAAAAAAAAGTGGATTATTTATATGATCTGAAAAATGCGTTTTGACACTTCGGGAACTACTTTAAGCATACCCTTAAAATCTGCTTTTCCCCTGTTACATTAAACCTTAAAGGTCTTGAGCTAATCATTCAGCTCCTTTGAATGAATTTACTTTATTTTTCTGCAAGCCAACATGACTTGCTTTTGCAAGATAATTAGGTGTTGATTTCTCAAAGTTTGAATATTCTTAATGTTGCATTGCTATATCAAGTATAATGCTACTATGCAGTTTTCATGTAAGACATTTGTTAGATAGATGTCAAACGACATGAATGAAGCTATATTAAACTATCAAATCTTTTGTGCTCAAGTTGTTGCTCAATCAAAGTTTAACTACAACTCCAATTTTTTTTAGCCGTAGTATGTATCTGAAGATCGTTTTCCTTATGGCCTAGTTTCACTGAATGTCATTAGCAATATAAAATCATCTTGCTAGCATTTGATATACTTGGATGCTCATCGATGCCATGTAGTTAACTGTCGGCCTTATTTCAGATGTGATATCTCCTGCAAGAAAGAAGGAATTTCTGCATACTTAAGGGGCTAACGAATACAGTAAATCTGAAAGTGACAGAGAAATAGCAATTAATGCACAATTTTTAATCTAAAAGTAATCCCGCTTGGCTCTGTCGGCTTTTTTCTTGTAATGTTCAGCTAGATGTGAATGGCTGTTTCTTTGATGACGCTCGTATTCCTTTTGATATCGATCCTCTTTTTCATAGCGGTTTTCTTTCCGATATCTGTCATTTCTTTGGTAACGATCCTCTCGTTCATACTGTGTGTCTCTTGTGTTGTGGTACGGTTTGTTTCGGCTTTGATAGGGATTGTATCGTCTTTCACCTCTAGAGGATGCATTCCTTCTCTCTTCGTTACGTTTGCCGGCAGCTATATGAGTAACAGCATGAGGCTTATATCTTGCTCTCTTTGCTTGGTTGTTTTGTGGAGAACCAGTATCGATCCATATCTCCTCTTTTCTAAACCGGACTCCTTCATTTCTTGGCTCATCATAATAGTGGGGTTTCACTAAAAGAACCGAGGATAAGATCGATTCTCCTTTCGTGCTTGAGTCCAGATGATTGCGAAGTTTGCTGTGTACTTTGGCAAAAATTAACTTTAATGTGTCGAACCTTAATGTACTGCGAGCAACATTGGCGCCTGTCAATTAATGTTAATTGGTGTCCCTGCATGCTCTTGACGGTCTAGTTACCTGGCACGTCCGGATCAATGATAGTCAGTTTTCCTTCTTTTGTATCAATCTCGATAGGGCTATTGTCTGCAGTAAGGTATGCGCCTCCGTCCTCTAATGAGATGGCATAAAGACTACTGTCGAATCGGGAATAGAAATCCAAGAACCCAAGTAAGACCTCAGCAATATATTCAGGTTGTGAGGATTCATGGTTTTTAGGTGCCTGAAGCTTATATGATATCAGTCTCTTTCCTCTCTCTCTTTTTTTTTTCTCTTTTTCAAAACAAAACCTTACCTGGAGATAGCTCACAATCATACATATAAGCGAGTAACTAGCCAAGCCTGCTGTTTTGGCTGATAGCGGCTCAAATGTTGGAAGACTACTTACACGAAAATTCGAAAGTATCTGTTTTAGGACCATAAAAAGTGTCTTTAAAAGCGGATATTCCTTGATCCATAGGACAGTACGATCAGAGCTCGGTGATTCATTTTGTACTGTAATGTCCATTGATACATTGTTATCGTCCGTAGCCATCAAGACAGGCACTTTTGCATGAGGAATGAGTTTGACTAAATACTTTGGGAATATATGACTGGCGCAAGCTTGTTTTCGGATTTCCTTTAGAATACTGACTGGATTGCTATTGGCAGGCATGACATGGAAATGAACGTTCAGATCGACATCGCTTGAAGCAAGTTAATCAGTGCTGCTTGCAATACCTTGTTTGATAGTTTACCTTGAAGGAAATTGAAGACCAGTAACACTAGAGCCAAAAGGGGCAACTATGTTTCCAGGCCATAGTGATTCGATCAACTGAGTTACGGCAAACAGCAGAGTATCTCTGTTCAACTGTTCTCTCCGTGTAGGAGCAATGTATTTCTGAAAGTCAACGATTTCTTTTGATAAGCTACAAAACGAGCATCAGTAAGTCCATTTGATCGCATGCTCTTTCCTATATTTCTTTACCGCTCAAGTTTGTTGGCTGTCCTTAAGGTCTCTTTACTACTCCAAGGTGCGTTCATGATTTCTTTTTTGTTGATCAAACAAGATCTGTTGTAACAAGAAAAAAAAAAAGATTTTCCAATGGTAATCGAACTGAGTTTAATTTTGAGATGTCAAGAATTAAAAAAAAAAGAAGGAATTCAGCAACCACCATTGAGGCAGCCAATGATATTAGGTTCTGTAAAGAAGTTAAAGATTCTCTTTTGTAAATGCCAGACTCTTCTGCTCTTTTTGCCTTTAAGGAAACTGTTTAAAGAGAAGGCTACACGAAGACGTAGAAAGAGCATCCAGCAAGTCTTTCCGGACTTGGTGACTCGAAGGCTTTATTCAGTTTCTTGAATTTGTGTAAAGTTTTCACTCGCAGGGTATGTTATGCATAGTCTCGATGCACGAGTATGCGTCATTTGCTAACAAGACAGAATGGCGCAAACAAGTCTTTATCATATTAAAGAAGCTCCCAACTATTAGCATGTAAGATATATTGCTTTGATTTCACTCGCAGTTAACAGTAATTAGGCTATCTATCACTATAAAGAAATAATGCAATCGGCTCAAGAAAACCTGCATGATTATCTAGAGCCCAAAGCTCTGTACTACGAATCATTCACCTTATTTCGCCGATACAAAATATCAAGAAATATATTTTTTTCTCTCTTTTTTTTTTCTCACTGTCTTTATTGTCTTTGTATTGTACATATGACAAAGAAGATAATAACTATATTATGCTGGCTGGCATCCACCATGATACTGACGGTGTCAGCCAAAGTTTTCACACCCATACATAGAAAAGGATACTGCGCTATGCGTGGTCAAGCTGAAGGAGAAGGTATATTCCGTCCAACACTTCCTCTAGTCAACAACATACCTGCTGTTTCAGATAATTCAGACAGATTTCGCCAGTTGCTTGTTGATACTTGTGGCACTGAGTATGCTGCGGGACCTACTTGTTGTGACGGAGAGCAACTGGATAGCCTTGTCTCCCAAGTCAAGCAAGCAGAGGCCATGATAGGTTCTTGTCCAGCCTGTTGGAAGAATTTCTTGAGCTTTTGGTGCTCCTTCACCTGTTCACCTGATCAGTCAACATTTGTTAATATTACTGCAGTTGGGCAGGCCAGTAACAATGCAACCATTGTATCGAGTGCAGATTATTGGGTGGGAGATAATTTTGGTACTCAGTTTTACGACAGCTGTAAAGATGTTCAGTTTGGTCAAAGTAATGATTTTGCCATGGGGCTGATTGGAGGTGGTGCCAAAGACTGGTATGGCATGGTCACTTTTATGGGCAAAAAACGACCTGGTCTTGGAAGTCCCTTTCAAATCGATTTTCCCTCTCTTGACAGAAATGGGCTGGATCGCTTTGATGAAGATGGAAAATCATGTAATGACACTGATCCTGCCTATCGCTGCGCATGTGTTGATTGTCAAGCTGTCTGTCCGATACTTCCGCCTGCACCCAAGGAAACACCCGAATGTCATATTGGTCTCTTGAGATGCTGGAGCTTCACTATGCTGATCACTTATGCGACTGTCTTGTTGTTTTCAATCATCTTACTTTTAGCAAGAAATAAGCAAGTAGGTCAATGGATGCAACGTTTCTTGGGCATCAATCTTGACCAAATGGAATCCAGAGGACTCTATGAGCGTTTGGCATTATCGGATGATGTGGATGATGAGGATGAAGCAGCAGAAAACTTGTTGGATCCAGACTATACACCTCGCCGATATTGGCTTAATTCTCGTTTACAGAATTGGTTTTATTACCAAGGTCTTCTATGCGCCCGTCACCCTTGGGCTGTCATCATGACGTCGTTTGTTTTTGTATCTATTTGTTCGCTAGGCTGGTCTCGCTTCTCGATTGAACGCAATCCTATCAATTTATGGGTATCTCCAACCTCCACCGCATTGGCACAGAAAGCTCATTTTGATGAAAGTTTCACGCCATTTTACAGAACAGCACAGATTTTCCTTGTCAGCGAAACAGATGCACCTATTAGCTCTGCTGAGCACTTGACGAGTTTGTTTGAGTTGGAAAACGAAATTAGAGATTTGAAATCTGAGGGCTATGGTGATTCTTTGCAAGACATCTGCTTCCATCCTAATGGCGACGCATGCATTGTTCAATCAGTAACAGGCTATTGGCAGAGCGATATCTCAAACTTTGACCCTGATAGTTGGGAGACATATCTAGAAGGCTGTACTTCTCAGCCTTCTTCTTGCTTGCCTGAGTTTATGCAACCATTGAAGCCCGATATGATCATGGGTGGCTACCAAAACGAAAGCTATCTCACATCAAAGGCACTCATTGTCACTTTTGTGCTTAGGAATTCACTGAATGCGTCTGAGAATGAAAGGTCAGAGAGATGGGAAAAGACGTTGTTGGCCAATGTTTTGACAGGATTGAATGATCGTCCAGAATGGGAGGGAGTCCGTATCAGCTATTCAACTGAAGTAAGTAGTCAATGTATTTCCTTGTTTCTTGAATTTCTGCTAACTCCAATCTCCAGAGTTCTTTAGAGACAGAACTGAACAAATCAAGTAATAC
This sequence comes from Blakeslea trispora, assembly GCA_025331445.1. Taxonomy (NCBI): domain Eukaryota; kingdom Fungi; phylum Mucoromycota; class Mucoromycetes; order Mucorales; family Choanephoraceae; genus Blakeslea; species Blakeslea trispora. The sequence continues at coordinate 690,345 of JAIWNE010000001.1, read as the reverse complement.
GGATGCCACTACCATCATCATCAGTTATGTTGTCATGTTTGTCTATGCGGCTATAGCTCTCGGAAAACTATCTTCATTCAACCCTCGTCGTTTGTTGATTGACTCAAAGTTTAGTCTTGCTATCTGTGGTATCATGATAGTTATCTTTTCTGTTTCGTCTGCTGTCGGTATCTTCTCCTTTACAGGCAAGAAGATAACGTTGATTATTGCCGAGGTCATTCCGTTCTTGGTTTTAGCTGTGGGTGTAGATAACATATTTATCCTATGTCATGAATATTCAAGACGTGCTGAACTAGGTGGTGATGAATCCATTGAGGAAAGAGCTGCAAAAACTTTAGGCAAGATGGGTCCGAGTATCTTTTTGAGTTCGCTTAGTGAGACTATTGCATTTGGGCTAGGAACTTTAGTGACCATGCCTGCTGTTAGTAGTTTTGCTATTGTTGCGTCCATCGCTGTCTTTATAGACTTTTTACTTCAAGTAACCTGCTTTGTATCATGTCTAGTCTTGGACGCTCGTAGAACACAGGCAAGTCAGATCAAGAAAAAAAAATTAGCTGGATGATCTAATGAAGCTTGTGTAGAACAATCGCGTGGATTGTGTTCCTTGCATTCGTATCAAAGCACCTGAAGTGTTGGAGAAGGAAGGCATATTACAACAAGTGTTTAAATATTACTATGTGCCTTTCTTGATGCATCGCGCTGTACGTTATACTGTCTGCTTTGTCTTCCTTGGCATGTTTATGGCTGGATTGTCACTTGCACCACAAATACCTATGGGTTTGGATCAACGCATTGCTCTTCCATCTGACTCTTATCTGGTTCAGTATTTCAACGATATTGATCAATACTTTAATGTTGGCCCACCAGCTTACTTTGTAGTGAAGAATGCAAACTTGACAGAAAGATCTATTCAGAAAAAGATCTGTGGAAAGTTTCCTGCATGTCATGAGCATTCTCTTATTAACGTGCTTGAGCAAGAACGTAAGCGACCCAACGTTTCATTCATTAAAGAGCCTACAAGCGCTTGGTTTGATGATTTTATGTACTGGCTTAATCCCAATACAGATTGCTGTATCCTAAAGAACCCATCCACCACATCTCCTCGTCGCATGAGCAGTCTTGAAAGGCCATACTATACGCGAAAATGGGAACTATGTGGTCCCTTTGATGATAAAGAGGAATGTACTTACTGTAATCCTAATTGGAACGTGGACATGAATGAGTTTCCCCAAGGCCAATTGTTTTTAGACTTTTTTGATCTTTGGATTGATATGTCTCCTGACATGGACTGTCCCCTGGGAGGTAAGGCTGCCTACGGAGACGCCATTGTACCAGACCACAAGGACCTGACCATCAAGAGTTCTTACTTTCGCACTTTCCATACGCCACTTCGTAGTCAAGACCAGTTTATTGATGCTTATGACTCTGCTTTACGGATTGCTGATGGTCTAAGTCAAGAGTTGGATCTGGAGGTGTATCCCTATTCTGTCTTTTATGTGTTTTTCGAGCAGTATAGATACATTGCAACACTTGCCTTTGAAATCTTGGGTTTGGCTATTGTTTCTATCTTTATAGTGACAAGCTGTTTGCTGGGTAGTCTTCAATGTGGCCTGATTGTGATGGGTGTTGTTGTGATGATTTTGATTGATGTTATTGGTGTCATGACTGTTTGGGGAGTGAGTTTGAACGGAGTCAGTCTGGTGAATCTAGTGATTTGTGTTGGTATCAGTGTAGAATTCTGTTGTCATATTGCTCGAGGCTTTATGGTGGCCAGTGGTACGAGAGAAGACAGAGCAGGTAAAAGTATGGTAGATGTTGGTAGTTCGGTAAGTTTGGGAATATAAAAGAAGAAGGCCATGCTGCTTATTTGCTCTATTATTAGGTGTTTTGTGGTATTACTTTGACGAAATTTGCTGGTATCGTTGTCCTGGCATTTACTCGCTCTAAAATCTTTGAAGTCTATTATTTCCGAATGTGTAAGTTTCTTTTTTTGTTAGTATCATGATGTAACTAACCACTCAATTAGACTTGACAATTGTTGTTTTGGGTGCTCTTCATGGTCTTGTTTTGCTACCTGTGCTGTTAAGTATGTTTGGTGGTGAGGGCATGTCCCTGACAGCTGAATTTGACGAAGATGGTTTTGCCTGGTCTGTTGGCCATGATTGGCCAGGTCGAAACAATCACGGACTTTTAATTGATGACACTGAAAGTTCTGATCAAGTCTTTATCACTGATATACCAGAAGGTGGTGATCAAAGAGGTTACCATCAGGCTAATACCATGTCTGCAGAATAGCTTCCTTCTTTTACTTTTTTTGAACTCTAGAGGTTTTCCATTTTGATCTCTTGTTCCTCAGAAATGTAAATAAACAAGTGCAGATCCCTATTGTTTCAAATAAAATGCTGTGTAACATGGTACTACTTTACCCAGAAATTCAGGTTACATTAAGCTGATATCTGATCTTAATAACCTAGAAGATTAGTTTTGTTGAGTTGTTTGAAATGATTCCTTTTTTTTTAATGGCTTTCAATTGGCTGCACAACTGTGGTAGCACTGTACTTTTTTTTTTTGCAACCTTTTTCGTGTTTTTTTTTCTGAATCAAAAGAGATTCTCTTTCAGCCACATCATCAAGAGAACTCTAGAGTCTTTTTTAAGCTTGGTAGCATTTGTTAGAATGACCAGTAATAAGGCAGAGTCAAAGTGTCTTCATTTTGCCTCTAAAAAGATCACTTGGCTTTCACTAACAAAAGCCACAGGCATTACTATTGTTATCTGTGTAAAGCATGACAGTGTATCTGCTTACACTTTAGAAAAAGCTTGACATGGCTCTTCTTTCTCTGTAGATGATCTCATCTTGAGAGCAACTATACGAATGTGCAAAGTGTCATCTTTGAACAATGAGACAAAGTTATAATGTACACTCTTCTTCTTCTTTTTTTTTCCTTGCTTCCGTACAAGGTAATAGCTGGTGTGGGATGACTATTTGCCGTGATAAAATCTACAAGGTTTAAGCGCAAGATGTCCCCCTTTTTTTTTGTTTTGGGGGTGGTTGTAAATAAAGACTTTATTCTGCTTTCACCAATAAAAATACCATGTAATATCTCAAAGTAAATAGAACATGGCTTTAATATGTGGTGATCGAGACAGCAACTAGCAGCTTAATACCTTTTAATCCATTGCTTTATAGTTTCTTACAGTCAGTCAGTGTATTTTAGCACAAGCTATCATTGTCATCAAATAAGGTTATTGCTATTTTTAACAAAAAAGTCTAAGGATATACTTCTGAGATTGCCTCTACCCTTGTCTTTTTTTTTTAAACAAACTATGGGCAAAGATGTTTTGTTTAACCAACAGGACATATATGTGCTTAGTAGACCATCCTCTTAGTCAGTCACTCTTTTGCACTGCCAATCGATACCAAATAACTCAATATATGAATCCATCTAGTGGTGTATCCATGAAAGGAAATCAAATTGCGACTGCCTAAAATAAAGTGACGTAATTTGCACTCTATAAGCAAAATCTCTCTTTTTTTTTATTCCCCTTAAATACAGTAGAGTCCATTGTTATGTATAGATAAGCTTGTTATTTTTTTTTTCTATCCATATTCTTTTATTTCAAGAAACGGAAAGGAAGGGGGGATATTTATTAGTAGAAAAAAACAGGTACAAATGACGTCTATGTGACACTCTATTGTACTACACTACTTTTATACACACACACATATAATATACATTTATTTTTTTAGCAAGTGCATCAAGGGCATATGCTTTCGAGGTAATTCAACCACTAAAATAGCCCAAAAAAAAAGAAAGTTAGTTTGCCATGTGGCTCTTAATAATAAGCTTCATAGTAACAACATACCCACTCTGTTTCGCTTACGATTCTCTTTACATAATGGACTGCAATACCAATGAACAGCGTCTATTGTTGGATTGACTGTGATGATAGGTGCATGACATTTTTGGTGATAAGCACGAGAACATCCTCCTTCACATAGAATCAACTGATTGTTCTCTTCTGTCTCTTCTGGTGATTGACAGACAATACAGAAATGCTGAACAACTGGACGAACACGGTCCTGTAGTTGCTCATGGGAGAATGCAGATAGGTCTAAGCGAGGTAGTCTACTGGCAAGACCATAGCCCTTATAATCACATCCATGTTTACTAGGAAACAAGAGTCAGTTATGTAATTCTGTTGCGTATGATTCGTATTACGTTACTTGCACAATGTTCGTTTACCCCAAGGCCCAGGCCGCCAATTTACACCCTCAGTCGTACCACAGTATCTACACCAGTCGATACTTGTTTCAGTTAGATGTTGAAACACTGTCTTTTTGTCTTTTTGACTTGAGATAGGCTCAATCAGCTGACAATGGGATGCTGTGAATGAAGGCATTGGTTTCTTCTTTTCTTCCTTTTTCTTGATGGTCTGAGTGTGCTTTCTTCGGCGTTTTTGGCGGGGATTGATGGGTCGCTTATGAGAAGAAGAAGAAGAAGATTCGTCTGGATCAAGCAGGAATGATAGCTCACTGGCCGGAGTCTGGCTTCTGGCTCGTTTCAGATTGTTAGTAGTCAGACAGTCTGATGGAAAGAATAGGATGTCATGATGGTCTACTTCCTCCAGTAAGGTTGGTTCAGAACAGGAAGATAGACTGTCAAAAGCAACATCTTCATGAAAGGCGTCTAATAGTTTATACCAATCCAAGTCATTTTCACTGGATGCTGGTTGCTTTGTTGATTCGGTAGAGACAGAGAGGATATCGTCATCTGAGGCATGGTCTGGCTCAATAATGCCTCCATCAAACAGAGGCTCATGGTTGTATAGGAAATTGGTGGGAGAGGTAACAGGAGAAAGACAAGGTGAGGTATGTAATTTATCGCTCTGTTGAGATGAAGAAGTTGAATGGCTGCTGAGAGAGGCATTATCGTCTTGGTCTAGTTGGAAAGAAGATGTAGGGTATAATGGGCTATCTGAAGCCAAGAACACATCATCCTTAATAAGAGTGTTGCCAGAAAGTAGCATAAACGGCCGCGTGAAATCGAATGTCGGGCCTAGAATTAGATGGCTGATTGCCATTCTTGGTCCTCCTATTGGTAAAGCTGCAGGGTTGCACTCGTGATACGTATCTGGTGACGAGTCCCCAATAGGCTTAGCAAGTGTTGTTTGATCCAATAGAACCGCATCCCATAAGTTGTAAGAAAACGATTGTGATAAAACAGTGAGTTGAGTTGGTTGAATGTCTGTCATTGGCTACTTTCTATCAAAGGCTTTAAGAAAAAAAAAAAGTAAGAAAAAAAAAGAGGGAGAAAAATAAAGGGGGAGAAAGAAAGAGAAAGAAAGAAAAAAAAAGGTACTTTTTTTCTAATTAATTCTAAAATATAAAAAAAAAAAGGAGGAAAAATAAAGCGATAAGATGCCAATCAGTTACCGCCACTTTTCAGAATTACGACTGTCATAGTTGCATAAGCACACACAACTACTACGCTTGTGTATGACTTGCCCTTTTTTTTTTATTCTAACGCGATACACTTTCCTTTCTTTCTAAACAATGGGATTGGCTGAGATTTACAATGCCTTATTCATCACAGTGTTTCATGAACTTGTTTAGTTCAAGAGAAATTCTTTTCGTCTCTATCACTTAATAGTGCATCATTAGCCTCTATAACCAAATTGCTTTTTTCTTCAATCAGTCTGTACATGATCTATAAAGAACCATCAAGAATCATTCAGATTGCTTTTATCTTATGAATCAATAAAAAGGGGAGTTTTCTTGTTTTTGAGTGAATGTAAGAGGGCTATGAAAGATTGGCTGGCATAGACAATCAATTACAGAAAATCGTGAGATTATTAAATCGAGTAATAAGCATCAAACCATACTATTTCATAGTTGCTTATTTCCTTATTGGCTTACTTGTTTTTGTTGGTCATGCAGTACACTATTGTTCACTTGTGTAACTTATCTTTGCAATTCATTGTCTTTTTATCTCTCTGTTAACTTTAGGGCATTCATGTTGTGTATCCCAAAACAAAGAGTAAAAATAAACAATTCCTATTTCTATGTTTAATTCCTCCCCAATAGAAAGACTTCTTTTCGAAATAACACACTCTACTCATACAGGCACAATTCAAAATAAGGAATAAAAGAGAGACTCGCTTGAATTAAAGACAGGAAACATGTTCTTACCTATATAATAGCCATACTGTATTCAGACTAAAGACCAAGACAAACCTTGTAAAAAAAACAGCATAGGACAATAAATCATTTAGGCGTGTATTTTACTCGACGCGCTTTTCTTGTCTAAACAGGTTACTTGATTATGATTGGATCCGAAAAACAAGGCCTCGGCTGCATTTGAAAATGTCATTTCACTATGAACCTTTCTCCTTTTTTTTTCTTTTTTTTTTTTTTTTTAAAAAAAATAAAGTATTCTATATGGATGAGATCAACACGCTATTGGAAAAGACGAATCTTGAATCCTTAAGAGATGCTGGTTTACAAGTCATTTCTATCTTTGGCGTATCTGATGCTAAACGAACATCAAACAAAGCCATAACTTTGGCTAATTCTATCGTTGGCAGCAACGTTTTCTATACTCATCAAAAGGTACACAACGCTATTTTGTTTGCCTATTCACATCCTAACACATCCATTTCTATTAGAAGCCACTAGACAACTGTGCCAATGAGGCAAGTGATGAGTGATTTAGTATAGGAGAAAAGTCAAACTGAACTCGCTTTTTTTCATAGATTGCACCAGGACTTCAACTCCATGTGGATACCACCACAAAGACAGTATATCTGTTTATGGATGCCAATCACGATACCACTACATGGGATGCAAAAGTAAATGGAATAGATCGGGTTGTTTTCAAGTTATACTCATGGACTTGGGTCAATTTCACTTGTAGTCATTTGCAACCATGCTCACAAGTCATCAGTCAAATACTATGCGTGGTTTATTGTTCATGTTGACAGTATCTCATCTTGTGATTGCAAGTATTAGTTAACCATTGAACTTGTTATAAGACTGACATGGATGGACTCTATAGCCTATTTTACCACCTAGTCTATTACCTACCGATTTCTTGTCTACCTTGGTCTCTTTACAGCAACTCAAGATGAACATGTATACACACCTGGCTCAATATCTCTCTGCTTGTTGGAAACATTGGGATATCAGTGTACCCAACAGCCTGTTTGAAAAGAAGGAAAATGAACGCCATCATTCAGCCACAACAGGGTGGTGGGGACCTGCTAAAGGCGTACCTTTCATGATCTTTGTGGTGACGGATGTTCCCTTTGAGGCTATTGTGCCTGCCTCTATCAAAAAGATGCAAGATGCATTACAGATGCGTATCAAAAACCTCTTTCGTGCCCTTCATCTGATGCCACTCAAGCTAGAGACAACCTCTTCTGTCAGTTCAATTGAGGTACGCTCCTTGTTCTTCTTGCCTTCCGGTTCACAGCCTGTGATTCATATCATACCTCACTACCTCACTCAGCCATACGATCAACCAGCCTTGTCTTTGGAGAGTTATCTAGAGGAGTCTGGCCAACAGGATCCATCGGAACAACTGTATCATGATTACAGGGATAAGTTATTGAGGAATTTTGTAGCTATCTGGCTAAAGACAGCAACCACACGCCATCCGTTACATCATACTGGAGGATACGCAAGAAAGAATGACAAGCCTATTCCTCTACCTACAGGCCTTCAGTTTGCCTCTGCTGCTGTCTGTCTGATTTCCTTTGTGTTTCAACAGCCATTGAGAGAGCATGAATCGGACTTTAGAAAGATCATTACCACTCAATTTCCTAGTACAAAAGGCATGATTCAACAGATTGAAGTGATTTTACGAAAGAAGACGAAGGATATTGTTAAGATTGAACACGTATTTTCAAAGAGGTAGGTGAAAGGAGAGGAAGGAAGTCGAAATCAAAACTAAGGTCAACACAAGTCATTCTATGGAAATTATGCAGAAATGCAATGAAGCCTATTTACAAGATTCACCACCTTACTATACAGCTAAATATCATGAGTGGAAGGTAAGAGACAAGCATGGAGTATGGCCATATGTACTTACTGTATGTGATAGCGAAACAATGTGATGCGAATGTATCGTTCATTAGCCCGTGGTCCTTGTATGGAAGAATTTGCTGTTCGACTTGAGCGTGAATGTGATTTTATTTGGAAACAAGGCAGGCAGAGTTGTGAGCATATTAGTTTAACAGGAAGACCTTGTCGTTTAAAGGTAACAAGAGAGAGAGAGAGAGAGAGAGAGAGAGAGAGAGAGAGAGAGAGAGAGAGAGAGAGAGAGAGAGAATAGTGTGTATGAGAGACTAAAGAACAGATTAGATTGAACATGAATTACAACCGAATCGAGATGAGCGTGCTATGATGTATGATATGGCTAAACATAATAGTGGATTCAGTTTGTTTCATGCCTGTAATTGTGGTAAATCACAGCGTATTCGTGATGATCCATTTGATCTGGATGAGGCCAACTATAGATTCTATCAAAAGTTCGGCTGTTGTCTTACCTCCGCTAGAGCTGCTCTTGATTTGGCTGCCTCAAGTTATGGAGATCAAAAGCTTGTGCTCAGAACAGATGAAATACCTCAGCATGATGCTGCTCTACTCTATCTGGGATCCTCTAGTCTGTACAAGAACAGTGTAGGGTTAGATAAAGTAGAGGGGTTCATGAGCAACACTCATTTCTTGATTCCTTGGTCCATGACTACCCTAAACGAAGTCAAGCTGGTACGCCAACAACAACAACAACAGCAGCAGCAACAACAACAACAACAACAACAACAAAAGGATCTAGACAATCCACCTTCTTCCGCCTTGGGCGATACAACAGAGTGGCCAATCTTGGGCAAGACTTTACCATCCCCAGCTCCACCTAAGCCTGTGATAGTGGCACCTTCTCTCGAGGTGTTTCCTGCTCTTGGCTCTCATCCTATACCTTCCAGCACACAACCCAAGCAGCTATTTGACACGCGCCGCAAACGGAATCAACGTGCGCGTGACCGTATGCAAGGTCTTGTACGCGGCTACATTGGTGCTGAATACGAATGCCCTCATGGCCATCGATTCCTTAGTTGTGGTGAAGGCCGTGTCTGTAAACTGGGTCATGTAGGCCATCCAAAGGAACACGGCAATCATTTTGTACATCAAGACTTGCCTATTCACATTCTATGTGCCTGTAGCAACAACACGACTGAAGTGACGGCTCAACTGTTTCGTATCTACATTGTGACACCTGATGATGCTGTGTCCATTTCGATTGAGCCTAAAATCAATCTCTATCAGCATATAGTGGATTTGGATATTAAAGAAGCTCTGTTCTTTGGGCCCAACAGCATGTACTGCTTGAGACTTCCTTTTATCTACCGCGATGCACAAGGAAAGCCTATTCAGTTCCCTTTGGATGCTCAAAGTCGTCTCAAGAGTGCTTATCTGCAAAAGGATTTTATTAAATTTCATTTCAAATCAAGTCCAAAATGGGATACACTTTGAAGCACAGCAGGCAGAAGGGGGGGGGGGAGAAACATTCAGGTCACGTGGCCAATAGAAGAATTGAAATTTCATTTTAAATCTTGTGTTTTTTGAAATTTTCGTATAGTTTGTATTATAAAATAAAATAATGCCACAAAAAAAAACAAAATCACGACTCCGCAAATGCAAAGTTGACAATATTTACCATTCCTTACTGTACGATTTGTTTCTTGTCTCTTTTTTTTTTTTTTTTTATTTGAAACAAAGATCTCGAGATCTCCTGAACTCTTTTTTTTTTCTTCACTTCTTATTTCCATTTTGTTACTATGGAAACAGTTACCAAGATACTGAGTTATTCTCAAGAGAGAGCAAAAGAATGTGTTCCACTGAACGATAAGACAACACTGTTTATCAGTCTGTTTCTCTGTATTGGTCTAGTGGTCTCCTATCTTCCTCAAGTAAATTGTCTTGTCCTTTAATGCTGGTAGTAAACTCACTCTCTTTTTTTTTATAAATAGCATTATAGAATCATTGCAAACAAGACAAGTGAAGGATTTAGTGCTTGGTTCTTGTTGTTGGGTGTTGTATCTTCTACTTCTAGTTTCTTTAATATCATTTTGTTACAATGGGATGCTATCGTCTGTTGTAAATCACTCTCTACTGGAGCGTGTTTTGAAGGCTTGATGGGTATTATTCAAATCGGTCTTCAATGGGCTATGTTTAGTTTAGTGTAAGTTTGAAAGGATTTCTCGAGAAAAAAAACAAGAGTAAAACTCTCATCATCTTCTTTATAGATTTATCCTGTTTTTACTCTATTTCCCAGAAAACAAAAAGAGACAGTTGCATGCACCACGATCACTTCATCTGGATCTTCCCAGTACTATTCAATCCCCTTTATCAAACGAATGGAAGATCTCTCTTGTCGTTGCTGCTGTCTGTATTGGTCATTTAGCCCTCTCTTTCTTTATCTCTGTCCTTTTGCTTGTGTTTGTAGGTGGTCCTGATCATTGGCAAACCAACTATTGGGCTGCCTTTTTAGGTATCCTCAGTATGGTCTTGGCTTCACTTCAATATATACCTCAGATCTACAAGACATGGAAGTCCAAGAAGGTGGGCGCTATCAGTATTCCTATGATGCTGCTGCAGACACCAGGTACCGCCTTGTTTGTTTATTCGTTGATGGTTCGTCCTGGTACCAACTGGACTGCTTGGTTGACTTATATGGTGACTGGTGTATTGCAGGGTACTCTGTTGGTGATGTGTATTGTATGGCACTACAGAAATAAGAAGTTGGGTCTTCCTGACCTTGAACCCACTGAAACCACTCGTCTTTTGGAATAATAACAATAAAAAAGAAAAGTTTCATTTCGCACCTCTCTTTTTTTCACTTTTTTTTATTCTTTTTTTTTCTTTTTTTTTCTTTTTTTTTTTCTTTAATAGAAATGGCTAGTGTAGTTGAAATAGTGTTTTTGGGTACTGGTACTTCGAGTTCTGTACCAAGCATCAATTGCCTTACTCACCCTACTCAGTCTTGCAAAGTATGTCTTTCAACCCAAACCCCAAGTGGAAGAAAGAACAACCGAAGAAATACTTCTATGGTAGTTCGTTTTCGCAACCATAACGATCCTAAAGATGCACGATTAAGGTAGAGCATAATGCTATTCAAACAAACCTGTCTTCTTTACTCACTCAGCTTATGCTTATCTATTCCAAGAAATGTGCTTATTGACTGTGGAAAAACATTCTATAGTAAGACCTTTATATATATTGAAGGGGGGTTTTGAGACTAAAGTTATGTTGATTAGATAGTGCTATTGAAATCTTGCCTAAATATGGTATCCGAGAACTAGACGGTGTCATCATCACACATGGTCATGCCGATGCTTGTTATGGCATGGACGATCTAAGAGGCTGGACGTTGGGTGGTGTTGTTCAGTCTCATATCGATGTCTATTTAGCTCCCGAGACCATGGAGGTCGTCAGTCGTACCTTTCCATTTCTAGTTGACTCTTCTATGGCAACAGGTAACGATAGACAACCCTAAGGAATTTGTTCTCAGACTGATGTTTTTGTTGTTGTTAGGTGGTGGTGAAGTAGCTGATTTTAAGTATCATGTATTTGATCCTTCCACTTCTTTTACGATTCAAGGACTTGAGTTCACACCACTTTCAGGTTTAGGAAAAAAAATCAAAAGAATAACTACAAGAAGCAAACTGACATGGATGAATAGTACATCACGGCAAATACATGACTACCAACGCACCTTATCTTTGTTATGGCTTCTATTTTGATGGTGTGAGTTATATTTCGGATACAAATTATATTCCACCCGAAACTATGGCTATCATGCAAGGACGCTCTAGAATATTTGTCGTTGATTGCTTGCGACGTAAGTCGTTTGGATAATCTCTTTGTGGCTTTACTCATTGATTTTTCTTTCTCGCTTATTAGTGACACAACCCCATGCATCTCACTTTTCATTAGATCAATCCAATGAAGCTGCTGAACAAGTAGGCGCTTTCAAGACTTATTATGTCGGCTTTACTCATCGTGTGGATCATTATGAATTGGAAAAGAATCTCAAGGAACAAAAGGAATTTAGAGTAGCACCTGCCTATGATGGTCTTGTAGTAGGGCTAGCTCATTCAGACCACTTGATAGAGTATTCTTACTTTGAACCTGATCCTATTCTTGTTCAATAAAATAGACATGTTCTTTGTTTTGCATAAATGTGTGTGTGTGTCAAACGGAGTTGAAAAAACAAGTACAGATAGATGTCGTGAACAGAGGAATACGGATGAAATAGGAAATAGATGTTGTAGCCTACTGTAATTTCGAAAGAAATAGAAGCTATAGCCTCAAAAGTGAAAGCTGATGTTATTCATGATGATGAGGATTGGTTTGTCTAAACCAAGCGAGAATATTCAATAGACATGTTTGAAAAACAATAAAAGGACAGATCATAATATTCTATGGTAGGATATCTGGTCAATGACTATAGTAAATGAAAACAAAAACGAGAAATGCTTGTATGAAGCATTGAATTCCACAATTATGCTTGGGTTTTTACTTTAGGAGAAGCATTGCATATAGGGAGACCGCTTTTTTCATTAGACCAGCTAATGACTGTACAATATACATTATAGGTCAATTCCCTTAGATTATTGTGATAGTAAAAGAAAACTCAAGAGTTGCACTTTTTTATTGTTAGAAATCTTGCTAGAAAGTCAATAGCAAATTGGCCATCATTTTTATTAACACAGTTTAAATTCTGTTCATTCAAGTCGATAACCCAAGTGGAGTTTATAATTTTTTTTTGCATTTTTTTTTTCGCATTTTTTCGTGTTTTTTTTTCCTTTTTCTTTTCTTTAAATTTTCTTAATGGGTATCGAGAAATACTTCAACAAGGTAGCTTCGATTCATTCATTGGACAGGCTTCTTTCTTCTTCTTTATATTCATCGACTTTCTTGAACACAATAGACTGAAAAGAAACCAGTCACTCGAAAGAGAAAAACAGGCGGTAAATGTCAAATTCAAATACGCGTTTCATAATGTACTAATCTATCCTGGTTCAGATAAAAGCGACGATGATGACGATTTGTATAGTTCTCTCAGTCCTATCCTACAGTTTCTTTTGTTTCTTATCCATCTTCTTTATGTAGCCAACCGAAATTGAAATCAAGACATTTTGCTTCAGCTGACAAAGAGTAAAAGAGAATGTTTTCAAAGAGAAAACTTGGATTGATAGATTGATTTTGATTTAATTAGAGAGATAGATCCTAAGGATTTCTTTGGAAGCAGTAGTTCAAAGAAGGCTGATAGCAAAAAGACTGTTGCTGAGCCTAAAAGTGTCACTGTTGAAATCAAAAAACCTACTGCGACAAAGAAAGCTGCTGCGACTAAGAAAGATACTGCTGCTGCTGCTGAACCCAAGAAGGCTGAGAGCAAGAAGACTGCAGTTAAAAAGGAAGTCGTTGAAGTCGAGAAAGAGAACACCAAGAAGACGCCAGCTAAAACCAAGAAAGCCGAGACTAAAAAGACAGCCAAGAAACCAGCTAAAGAAACACCCAAGAGAAAGCGAAAGACAGACGATGATGATTTTGACGATGATGAGGATTTCGAGGATGACGAGCATTCTGAGGACAATGGTGATGATGATTTCGAAGAAGAAGATGAAGAGCCTATTCCTGCTCAAAAGAAGGCCAAGAAAGCCGCTTCTCCCCCTCCTCCTCCTGCAAAAGCAACAACAAAACCAGAGAGTTCTAACAAGAAGAGACGTGTGCTTCCTACCGTCAAAACAGAAGACAAACCTGTCAAAATCGAGCAGGAAGCTGAAGAAGAGAAGCCAAAGGCAGCTGCTAAAAAGAATTACTTTGCCATGATGAAGAGCGTTGAAGGCCCTAAAGCATTGGGTACTCGGCCTGAACCTGTGGGTGCACCCAACTGTCTTGACGGTCTAGCCTTTGTCATCAGTGGTCAGTACGAGACATTGACTAAAGAGCAAACAAAGGATATTGTGATGCGTTATGGAGGGTAATGTTGATTTATTATTTGAAAGAAATGTTTGCTGACTTTGTGTTAGTCGTGTCACAGGTGCTGTCAGTGGCAAGACACATTACCTTTTGAGAGGTAGAGATGCAGGTGAAAGCAAACTGGCTAAAGCAAAGTCAGTGGGTACCAAGATCTTGGATGAGGATGCATTTTATGAATTGGTAGAAAACTCAGCTGAGAAGAAACCATCTGTTGCTCCACCACCAAAGGCAGCTACTTCAAAGGCAGCAAAGGGAAAGGGTAAAGCTAAGGCTACAGAAGCAGATACTGATACATCGTAAGTAGAGGCAACAAGAAAAAAAAAACTTAAAAAAAAATCAAGGTCTCATCTTAAAATTTAATAGTAAACAAGTTGATTCTAAATCCTTGTTGTGGACTGAAAAGTATAAGCCTACTGAATTAAAAGAGATTATTGGTAACAAGGAGCTTATAAACTCTATCTCTCAATGGCTTGCTCAATGGCAAGATTATATGGCCAAGGGATTTGAAGGACCCGATATCCATGCCCATCGAGCTGTGCTTCTTAGTGGTCCTCCCGGTATTGGCAAGACAACCACCGCTAGTGTGGTAGCCCGTGTGAATGGTTACGAGGCACTTGAATTCAATGCAAGTGATGTCCGTAGTAAGAGAATTTTGGAAGAAAGCATTTCTGAAATGATGGATAATCGTACAATGACAGAATTCTTTCAACCCGAAAAAAAACAGGTAAGGAGAGGTTTTTTCAGGAAAAGAAATACAAAGTCATTCACTCATACACTCTCTATAGGCCAAAGATCGTCTAATCAAAGGCAAAAAAGTAGTGTTGATCATGGATGAAGTGGATGGTATGTCTGAAGGTGATCGTGGCGGCGGTGCTGAACTTGCTCGACTGATCAAGGATACCAAGATTCCTGTGATTTGTATCTGTAATGATGTCAGATCAAGTAAGGTTGCACCTTTGTTGCGTGTCTGTTTTGATGCTAGATTCAGAAGGTAAATTAAAGTGACAAAACAAGTAAAGATATATCTAAACCTCAATCTTTCTTTTTCTTCCCATAGATCTACAGCTGCCCAGATCCGCTCAAGAATTCTTTCAATTGCTTACAAGTAAAGGACCTGCAAAGTCTTTTTTTTTTTTTAAAAAAAAAAACAGAAAAAAGCTAATTGTTTTATTTCATTTAGAGAAAATCTCAGTATTACACCTAATGCCATTGATGAATTAGTGGCCTCTACACAAAACGATATTCGACAAATCATCAACATCTTATCAGCCTATCGTATCAATGAAACCAATTTGTCATATGATCAAGCAAAAACTCTGTAAGTCTTCTTATTAGAGTCCCCCTTTTTTTTAGAATCAAGTTAAACTGACGGTTCCTTTTTTTTAAAATGAAGTGGTAAATCCAACCAAAAGAATTCTACACTTGGTCTTTTCGATATCCCTGGTGAACTGTTAACAGGCGGTAGTTGGCGCAATAAAACTCTTACTGAAAAGTATGAAGTTTATTTCCATGATTACAGCTTATCCAATTTGATGATTCAAGTAAGTGGGGGTTTTTTTCTAATGCAACTCAAACCTATTTACTCTTTTTCTAATATCTAAACAGGAAAATTACTTGAAATGTTCCCCTGAGTTAGCAAGATCAGAATCTGGTAATCCCAAGGAAACAGCATGTAATGAAATGGACTTGTTTGCAAAAGCTTCAGAAGCTATTGCCGATGGTGACCTTACTGATGCTATGATTCATGGGTATGGGAAAAAAGATCAAGAGATATATATAAAACAGGCTCTTTATGTTGAAGGAAACTGATTCTCTCCTATAGTACAATCCAACATTGGTCACTTATGCCAGTTCATTCTATATTCTCTTGTGTCAGACCAGCTAGTTTCATTCGAGGCGGTGTTCAATCGCGTTGGGGTTTTGCTGGGTATGTAGCTTTAGCTTACATGATGAGCCATGGTTGACTAATATTTCATTTATCTATAGCTGGCTTGGCCAAAACTCAAAGGCAGACAAATATTCTCGACAATTAAGCGATGTCCAAGCACGCATGCGTCTTAAAGCATCAGGAGACAAATTCGAAATTAGACAGAATTATGTTCCTGCCTTGAATGATCGTATCATCAAAGAACTTAAAGACGTAAGGCTAACATTCTACTACAATCAACAAGGGAAAACATTTGCTCACTCGTATATAGGAAAATTACAATGGTGCGATGGAGATTATGGATACTTACTACTTGGATCGAGAGTGTTTAGATACTTTCAATGACTTGACATTTGCTCCTACTGGCAAAGGTCCTTTGGCGCAGTTGCCTACCAAAACCAAATCTCAACTTACTCGAAAGTAAATGAAAATATATCAAATTTATGAAAAAAAAAAAGGATGGATTTTGTGATTGACAATACTTTTTTCTTTTTGTAGGTATAACAACACAAAGCATCCTGTCTTGTTCCAATCTATCAAGCCAGAAAAAGAAAAAGCAGACTCATCATTGTAATTTTTTTTTATATACATACACTGTTTTGCCTGCTTAATTTTGTTAATACAATTCATATACAACGATCTTTTCATCACAAAGCATTTTTTGTAAAGCGAGATTTTTTATGCGTTTCTTTTTTCTTTAATGAAATCTCCATGTTATGAGCATATTGATTTGTACTTGTCAACATAATGATGGTTGTCTCTATCAGACTCCTTGCAATACAACCAAATTTAGTAAACAGATCAATTATACAAGCATGCAAGCAGAAATTTCGATTTGACATCTCATACTTTGGCAGTCACCATTCTGGATAACATCAGTAACAAGAAAAAAATATAAACGAAAACGACAAGTATCCCTTTCAACACTATGATTTGTCAGTAAAGTTAGTTTTATTTGTTTCTTTTCTTAAAATCAAAGGCAACAATTGATTTATAGCAAGACATTGGGAAACTTCATCCATATATTGTTTAAATCCTAATCCTCAACCTACCTGAATAACTGCTCAAGAATCATTTCTTAAAAGGAAACATTCAACACAAAAGATGGAGCGATCTGAAAAGTAAATCCCAAACAAAGAATAGCACAAGACAATCAGCATCAATATCATTTGTTATTCTAAAGTTGTTGTTGAGGTATTATCGGAATGTCCGATCGCCATAAAGTTCTAGGCTACACTATTTCTTCTTACATTATGCGAAGCAAATAAATCAAATGAATCACATTTATGGTAATAAAACTTAAGAACGAAAGTGATGAAAAGAAGGGGCTATTGAATTACCTTTGTGTTTTCTTTTAGAAGTGTTTCTTTATCGCACTTTATCTTGTATGAAGACTATTGCACTATTTTTATCTCTACATTACCTGGCGTATTGCCAATTCTACAATAACCTGCTATAGAACACCTTTAGCTTTTGCATATCGAGATTACTCTTTAGTTTCTTTTTTTTTTAAGACGTACACATGTAATGTATTACCAATGTCTTAATATGGGCGTAAACGAAGAAAAGAATACGTGTAATTCATACAGACATTCAGTGCGTTCTCTTGTTTTATTTAGCCTTCTTTTTTTTAAGTTCAAAAAGGGACCAAGCAGTTTGGAAAATAGTTTGATAGTTTTTATTGTGTCTATCTACAAAACAGAAAGGTTACCATTACCTTGCTGGGCGCACAGTGTCTGAATAAATGAGACTGGAACCTTTCGGGTAGTACAAAGAAGAAATCAGTCAGCTATCTTTTTCGGAGCTGGCAGTTTTTTTTTGGTAACGGGTTGAGATTAAATGTATTCCTAAATAAAAATAATGAAAAATGATACGTCAGTCTAAATGTAGTAACCAATACTATCTATTTTTTTTTTTCTTTTTGCGACTCTCCCTAATTAAACATCTTATATTACTTATTTAATTTTTTTTTCTTTTTCCTTTTTTTCTTCTTGTTTCTTCATACTTTATACATCATGGCAACAGATTCGCTCCTTTCTAGTCTCAAGGCCTTCGATACGCCTATGATATGGCTTGCACTCTATTTCTTCTTCAACTTGTCATTGACACTCTATAACAAGATCATCCTTGCCCTGTATGATTTCCCCTTTCCCTGGACACTGACAGCGATACACACTCTTTGTGGTGCTATAGGTTCTTATAGCTTCTGGAAAGCTGACTTATTTACACCTGCTGCTCTTGGCGAAAAGGAAAATATGGTTATGTTGGCTTTCTCGGTTCTCTATACCATTAACATTGCTATCAGCAACGTATCACTGTAAGTAGAATCAAGCGTGTAATTGTAGGATTTTGATTTCTAAGACTTTTTTTGTTTTGTTTTCTTTCTAGCAATCTGGTTACTGTTCCTGTAAGTATATCTTGTTTTTTCTCTCTTTTTTTTTTGGTCTAGAAAAAGGGGAAATGTTTCTTAAAAGGGTTTAGTTATTAACTTCGAAAAATAATTTCATTTGTTTAGTTTCATCAAGTTGTCCGTGCCATGACACCTGTCTTTACTGTAATGTTATCCATCATGTTCTTGAACAAGTCTTACTCTACCATGACATACATCTCATTGTTGCCTGTAAGTATAGTTGATTAAACGAAAAAGAGAGGGATAGATAGAGAGACAAAAAAATGGGAAAAGTGAAGATCATGTAGTAGTGAGCTCACCGAAAAAAACTTTTTTCTTTTCTTTTGAAAAGGTTGTTTTAGGTGTTGGTTTTGCTACTTTTGGTGATTACGATTATACTCGACTGGGTTTCATTTTGACAGTTTTGGGTACTCTTTTGGCCGCTATCAAGACAGTTGTTACCAACCGTGTTCAAGTAGGTCGTCTCAAGTTGCATCCTTTGGATCTTTTGCTTCGTATGTCACCCTTAGCTTTTGTTCAAACAATGGTTTATTCTTACATCACTGGTGAGATGTCGGAAGTGATTGAGTTCTGTAACACCAAATTGACTCTCTCCGTCTGTGCCGCCTTGTTGATCAATGGTGTTCTTGCCTTTTTCTTGAATGTCGTCAGTTTTACTGCCAACAAAAAGACAAGTGCCCTCACAATGACTGTTGCTGGTAATGTAAAGCAAGTGCTTTCTATTGTGTTGGCTGTCATCATCTTCAACTTAAACATCACATTTACAAACTCTATCGGTATTCTTTTGACTTTGGCCGGTGGCGCTTGGTATACGTAAGTAGATCTAGAGATAGAGAGAGAAAAAAAAAAAGAGGACGAGTTCTCACCTTTTATTGTGAATAGCAATGTTAGTATGAAGGAAAAGAACAACGCAAAGAAGGCAACTGATTTGCCTATTGTGAAAGAAGGCGCTGATAGTAAGATGCTTCGATAGAATGAGCATGTTACTTTTGAAACCCTATCTATTTCTTTTTTCAACATATACACACATACACACACACACGCACACACAAAACTACAATATTTATAGATTATGCATTCACCAACTTTTTTTTATTGCTCCAACTTGTTATTACACTTGCTTTTTCTTTTATGATTTTAAAGGGCTAGAAGAGAAAGAGCAAAATAAAAAGAAAACAAAAAATGAAACGAGTGTTTTTTTTCATATACATTAAGCAACACTAGATTGTCCTGGGGGGAGCAACTGGTAATAGAAGTTTAGCATACAAGTATCACTTTATCACTAGAAACTGCATCCTTGATTACGATCTTGATCAGCCATTTCTTCAATACAACACGTGTCAATTTTGTAGTTACCAAACTAATGTGCTTAGGTAAGACAATGATTCGACTTAAAAAAAATTACTTTTGAATCTAAACTAACCTGCCTATATCATAATAATTTCTTTTCCAAGACAATTTTGATCAAGTAAAGGGCAGCTGCTTACTTTGCACGGAAAAAAAAAGGGGGAGGGGGAGTACATACCGTTATTTTGTTTGTTACTCGTCCTTTTTATGACAGCACTTTAACTTAGTTTGCCTATGAATGCAATCTTTTGATTTCATGAGATAGCAAGTTCGGCTTTTATAACTGAGCCGAGTTTAGTATGCTACTAAATATCAACACAATGTCAAGTTTCGCTTCAGAAAGAGATGTCTTCTTATGAATACTGCACAGCGAAATAAAATTAGAGTCTCATTACAATACTGTTGTCTATTTTGCATTACAGTTGTATCTTGCTTAACCTACCAATTATACTATTTTGGAAAAGTCCAAGGAACAACTTGGTCCTATCTAAAATATATCTCACATGTACCAAAGAAAAAAGAAGTATACCATGCATACAAACAAAAAAGCCAGTTACATAGAAACTCGTTCAAAAACTCGAGCAAAAAAACAACAACCAGACTTTGTCAAATGAAACAAGTAGAAATCTCAACATTGGTTTTCAGCATTAGTTTCTTGCGAGATCATCAAGTATGTGTACACTGCCTTGCTAAGTCTAATCAATAACAATCTATTTATTTGGTATGAGAAGCGGTGCTTATGAAATTGAATTCATCCTCTTCTTCAATATATTTTCGTCGATTTATTGTCCATTGAGTCAGCATTTCATCTTCCCATGCTTCCTTTTGAACGCTTTGTGCCAAATAACTATTTGCTTGCAAATGATCTGGTACTTGATCCCAGCTTAGAGGAAACCAGTCCTTTTCCCAAGTGTTGATAACCGAACTAATGAAAATGTAATAATAAGTATGTCAAGGCTTGAGAAGGAAGCGAGAAAAAGTTTAGCCTTACTCTTGATGTAGCCATATGCCACTTTGTTTCTGTAGATGAAGTACCGAGTATTTAGATTCTAAGACGACAGCTCTTTCTATGACTTTCTCAATATCCAGATCCTGTGGTATATGTGTGACAAGTGAATGTACAAGGTCCTTTTCAGTTTGCATAATCTCATCTCGTCTTAACAATGTAATCTAAAGTCAATTGTTAAAACAAAGCGTTTCTGTCTTTCTTTTTCTAAACGAACTGTTTTTTCCCTATTTTTTCTCTCTTTTTTTTTTACCTACGGCACTAGCTACATAAATAGGCATGACTGCCTGACTTGATAAAAAGAGATCAAACAGTCGTATCACCTTTTCATAATCCTCAAAATCATGGCTAAACCAAGTCAAAATCCAACTAAGAGCATAATAAGACATCACATTGGCCTTTTCGAGAAACAGGCTCAACTGAGGGTCTTCGTATTCTATCATCGAACTCATCAGCCTAAGCTGCTTAGAGACAGGTTCAAATGAGTCCAGCATGGCATCTCTAATAAAGAATAGAGCAACATTTTCTGCAGCAGGAATAGCTGCCTTTTTGCCCAAAACAAGTAGAAAGCAAGTACAGATATCATGAAATCCCTATTATTTTTTCTATGGTTGATTTTTTCTTCTTGTATGTGTAATGTTTATAATCTTACTTGATAGTATTTTAATGAAGGATTTCGCCATAATATTTCTACAATCATACAGTGTAACTCTTGTTGTTTATGTGCTTTAAATGTAGGTGTCACGTCTAATAACAATAACAATAACAATATTTTTTTTTAAGTTAATTCAGCCAACAATGAATTGTAATTCCTAACCTTGAGGATAGTAGTACAATGATCGCTCAACATCCTTTGCCACCTGTACTGGATCAGCCAAGTCCTTCTCTACAGGATACTATATAAGTTTTTCTCTCTCTCTCTCTCTCTTTTGTTTCATTCATTACATGTACTTGACTTACCGCTCCCTTTCTCTGCAATATAAGTGCCATGTTGTGTATGTAGTAAGATAGGCCTAATTATGTATAAATATACTATTTAGTCATAGTTGTCTGTATAGCTTAAACCTAAATTCGATTTTATTACCGGATTTCCCTACCAAACATAGTTTCGTAATCTGTCATTGACATAACCATCGGGTGACCGAGCTAATCGCTTCAAAGCACTCCAGTCCTTTCGATGAATAGCTTCCAACACTTGTTTTTTCTGTCGTGCTCGGCGGAGACTGATGGCTAGACCGCACACACAAAAAGAGAAAGATGAGATGACAGCCATCGTCAAGATGACTTGTCTGGCAACTTACCAACTGAGTCTTTATGGTTCATTCTTAGTCCATGCATGTTTCTTAAATAAAAATCGAATTCAATGGATAATCAATAAGCTTCCAAAAAAGAAAAAGAAAAAGAAAAAGAAATAATTAAAAAGAGACAAATGACGAATGATTCAATGACAAACAAATAATAAAGGGAAAAAAATGTGCTTTTTTTTTTTTAATAACATCTAATTTGGGCTTAAGCTCAAACCTGACAAAAAACGAACTGAACTGTACAAAAAGACATGGTCAGGCCAGCACTAGGTCACCTGACTTGCAAAGAAAAAGGGTCATTCTTTGATGCTGTAACCGACAAAAGAGATCTTAAGAAAAAGTTCGCTCTCTGTTGCCATGGTAACTAATTGTCCGGAAGATATAGAGTTAATCCACTTTGTATTTGGAGACGAAAATAAGATTGGGAGTGCGATTCAATAGGAAAACATGCAATACAAAGAAAAAAAAAAGGCACTTTGGCCTCCATGAATGGCTCATCTTCAATTATAAAGTGCTGTTTCTCCTTTTAAGTGAAGCTAGCATCTCATAGTCATAAAACTTGTTTTTTTTTCTTATCTTGACTCCTTTGTAATAAGACAGTGCTCAAATACAATGATGGTCAAAAGGGTAATTCAGAAATCACAAAAAGAGATGACAGAAACAAAGCTGAATGCGGTACATTTGCTCTGTTTTTGCTTGATAGTCTAATCTTGATAGTCAAACGAGTGGGTAATGCGGTGTTGTTAGGGTTTATTGTATGCTATTTACATGTGTATTGTTTCGTTTCTGTTTTAGTATCTAATACACAGTAGACATGTGATATCGTGATTCTTCGAAATCCTTGATTTGTTGAGCATGAAGTCGATGATGGCGTGCACCATTAGCCAATCGCTTGGCATAAGCACCTACAACATAAGCAAAGTAGATCTAGCATGGTATTCGAGTGATGAGTTTATCAAGCTATTTTGTGTTTTTTTTATAAGCTGTACCTGAATCAACTGTACAACAAAAATAACAACACCAAAAGCAATGATGAATGTCTTGGTCATGGACTGACATTGGGATTCGGTAGCAGCATGCTCAGTCAATAGACCAGGATAATGCACAGGTGAATAGTGCACTTGACTACTGGGTGTTGAGAAGTTGGGCTCACGTCGAGCATTGTTCACATTAACAAATCCGACTACTCTACATGAATCGACAATTTGATTTCTGTGAATACCCACAAGAACAAGTGAGATGACATAAATCAAGATGGAAAGGGCTACATTGACCCAGGCAATAAAGCTGAATGCTTTTGAAAATCTTCTAGAAGCCTAACAAACATATCGTCATTAGAAGATAGATTATTATTATGAAGAGAACTTACAAAGGTAGATCCAATGATACCACATAAACCGCCTACACAGATGAAAACTGAAAACAACAAATCAATGTAATACCATGGTCTTGCTGCTTGCCCTGAGTATACAACAATGGCTATTCCATATTAAGGTTAGTTATGTGGAAGTGTATGTGTAATCTGAAAAGAAGTACCATTAATGCCCAAGAATCCAGTAGCCGTATAAAGTAAATAGAGAGCCTAACACAATTAAATGAATAATTAAAATTTATAAATATAAATTCCATATTAGGAACATACACAAAACCAGATGGCAATGATGAATGTACCCAAACGTAAAGGTATAAAGCAGCAGCACTTTTCTAAGCCGAGTCCCATTTCTGTTTACAAGTGGTCTAGAGTTAAATGAATGGAAGGTGGGGATAATAAGCAAAAAAGAAAGGTATATAAAAGAAAGGAAAGAGAGTGAAAAAAAAAGAGAAAAAAAGAAAGAAAGGAAGGTGCTTACTGCTTTGAAAAAATAAAATAAAAAATTTAAACTCGCCCACACAAGTATAGTAGACAAAAGCCTAAATTTAGACAATTCACTTATTCTGCTGCACTTTAAAAGCTTGCCATCAGATCATTTATTCTATCCATAAAGAGCACCTTAACCGAGTTTGTTTATCACTTTATCAAACAACAAAACAGGCTTTATTGAAAACGCGAGACTCAATCAAAGTCTTCAAGACAATAGCATACTTGTACTCTGATCTCAAAAGGAATTGCCAACCATAGTTTTGTTTTACAACCATAAAAGCATTATTATGCATACATTTCAATACATCAATAAAATGCTCTTGCTCCGTTAAGGTACAGAGCATCAACAGAATAGAGAGAAATATTAGCATAGCCTAAAGGAAGAAAATCCAAAACAGTACGGTTTTCAAGTACTAAGGTAGTCAATATACGAGACAATGGTTCAGGCCAGGTCTTGGGGTCCTGTTCTAACAAGGTATCCAAAATGGAATCGTCTTCTTTGGAGAGGGTTTTGAAAGAGGTAGCCCTGCTATAAGTATTCACATAACTCGATAGTTTGGCTTTATCGACCAAATACCAACAAGCCTTTTGTTTTTGCTTTACATGAAACAGCTGAACAGTTCCACTCTGCAATACATGTCTGTTCTGGAGCTCGCAGATATGAAGTTCACGTAACTGAAGATGCGGCATATGAAGCTGAATTTGATATCCTTCTTCCGTTTGCTTTGCTTTGTCTAATGCCATATGCTTTAGTTCAGGACAACGGAGAGCTAGATAACCAAGCGATTGGGGATGAAAGCAGCTGCTATGAAGAGAGAATCGTCTCAATGGATGTGCACGCTGAACTTTCTGATGCTCTATCTCTAGCTCTCGCTTCTCGACATCAAGCCGGAGAGTAGATAGATAGAGTGAGGTCAGTTGCAGACAATTATCCAGGACAGCATTGATGTCAAGATTGTTTACAAAAGAACTGGATCCAGACAATGTCAGTTTTTGCAATTGAGGACAGGCTTTACCTATCAATGCAACAAAGCTATCTGAAGCCTTTTTACGAGGTAACGAAAGAGATAGGTTCAATAGACCTCTGTAAAGTAAACCAGTACCATCACAATATTGTCTCAATAGATCCGTTTTTTCAATCACCATCTCTTGTCGTTGTAGTTGATGGCGGTTCAGCTTTTTCAATAATGTATGATCGGGCAGTACATTGACCCATTCGAGCCGCAAGAGACGAGGGCATTTTGATAGAAACCAATCGTAAAACTCGGCAGGATGGCGATTCGGTTCAAAAGGATCGAATGTAGGATAATCAAGTCTCAACTTGACAAGGTTAGGGTATTGATTGGCAAGAAAAACAAACCATGAGCCAGTTCGTTCTGTACCAGAAGACACTTGAAGTTCAAAGGATTCAAGCGAGACAAGTGGCTGTATCGATACATCTTGAATCATACTTTCATAGACCTCTGCTCCATTCCCTTTTAAAGCCAAATGCTTTAATTGAGGACACAACCGATGAACTGGACAAAGTACATCGAGATGAGGTCCCAAAAAGTCTCTGATAACGATACGGAGACTCTCTAAATGGGGCATGACAGACAAGACATCCTTCAACACCACAGTACCTCCACCCAAAATGAAGTGAAGTGATCTGAGATTCTCAAAGGATCGATAGAAACTGGGTGGATCGTTTATTCGCATATGGCCAACATGGAATGACTGTAGTTGTGGAAATGCCTTTGTTATTCTTTTGATAGTGTCTTTTGAAAATGTAGAGCCATAACCATCCAACTTTCGAACATAAAAGTGGCAGGCGGGTCTATTTAAGATAAGCTCCATATGATTGTCGTTTGATACATGCATATTTTGGTAGAGTAGTGGAAGAAACAGATGATGACACACACAATTGACACATATAAGCTGATAATAGTCGTGTTTTGACAAATAGGCAGCTACAGCCAAGATCAATTCTGAAGGAAGCGTTAATAACATGTTATGAATTTCAACAAAAAAGAAAAAGAGAGAGAAATAAAAAGTATTGTGACAGGTTTGATTTTTTTTTTTTTACTATTTGAAACCAAGAGTTCCAGTTGTTCATTCATTCAATCAACAGACATAATGTAAGCGATATTCAATCTTAGATATAAGGAATGAAAGCTGTCAATTCCTATTGTTATCGGCGGAGGTTTGATGCATTGATCTGATTCATGCCCTTTGGTAATTTCAAGCACAGATGGTTCTGCCTGCATTAAACACTGTACTGCCTTGTTTGAATTTAGCAAAATTAAAAATGATCAGAAAAAGAAAAGATGACTCCCCCCGATGTTTATTTCGCTCTAAATAACTAAAAAGAATGATTTTGCTATATCAAAACCGTCTAACAATTTACAAATGTTAAGCATGTTATTCCAATTCACAATGTCACACAGTTTTACGACTACAGACATTTTCCCTTTTATTTTTGGTCGACTTCAATTTCCTCCTTTTTTTTATATATATTTTTCTTTTCAAAATAAAGTGTCATGACCTTCCGTTTGTTTTCAAAAGCAGTAGCTCTTACTAGCAAAAGAGTAAGACGAGCTCCTCTTGATTGCTATAAACGTCAACAACATGGCTCAATATTGTTCTGAATAGACCTTTTTTACACGTACACCCTCCCCTTTCACTGGCTGGACAGAATCACCTCATGCTCAATCACTTATACCAATGGTGATTGAACAAACTGTAAGTCTTGCGTATACTGTTGAGAAAAAAAAAAGACTTGATTAACATTATATACTTTTATAGGGTCGAGGTGAACGATCCTATGATATTTTCTCGAGGTTATTAAAGGAGCGTATCATTTGCTTGAATGGTCCTGTAAGTAGATACTGCTTTCTTTAGAAGAAAAGAGGAATAGCAATCTAAACACCATGTGTTATTAGGTTGACGATAATGTAGCTTCTGTTGTTGTTGCTCAACTTTTGTTTCTTGAGGCAGAAAGTGCTGAGAAACCAATCAGTCTTTACATCAATTCACCAGGTGGTAGTGTTACTGCAGGCATGGCTATTTATGATACAGTAATGTTTCTCTTTTAGTTTTATCAGAAACATTTCATTGTTACTCAATTTAATTTCCAAAAAACAATAGATGCAATACATTCGATCGCCTGTTTCTACTTTATGTAATGGACAAGCATGTTCTATGGGATCTCTTTTGTTAACAGCAGGTAAGAAAGATGATGCTTATAATCTGATTTAGTACTTGGTTTCTTATGAGAAACAATGACAGGTGAACCAGGAAAGCGTTTTGCTTTACCTAATGCTTCTATCATGATCCATCAACCTTCAGGAGGGGCTGCAGGACAAGCATCTGATATTGCAATTCATGCACGCGAAATTCTTCGCGTTCGAGAACGATTGAACCGAATCTATCAAAAACATACAGGCATGCGAGATTTAGAAACTATTGGTATGTTTGTTCATGTCATCTCTGGCTCATAGTTGACCCAAACCCTTAACATACACTTTAGAGAAAATGATGGAAAGAGACTATTTCATGACTGCAGAAGAAGCCAAGAGTTTTGGTTTGATTGATCAGGTTTTAGAGAAACGAACTGAAGATCAGGAAAAAGATAAAGTGAAATAAAATGTAGAAACAAAAAAAAGAAGTAGGGTTGATCGGTTCAATCTAAAGTTGCCATGGTAACCGAGAAAAAAAAAAGGGGGGGGGGCAGCAAGCTATAGGGATGAATGTTCTTATTTAAAGAAAGACAAGCCAGAAACAAGACATGAACAATATTTACACTGGGTTTCTTTTTCTTTATCTTTTTTTCTTTTAGATGTGTATATTTTCTCAAAAAAGATCTATACATCTACCGGAGTGGAGGATACTAGTTTGTCATGAATACTTTGAAGAAATGAATCATCTGCAGGCACAGGCGGTAATGTCTGATAATTTCTCGATGTCTGGTGATGAATGTTTACTATCGGACGACGGGTATAAGGATAGTCGGAAGATGAGAAGGATGTGTTTGTTATACTCGCCAAGCTTTTTTCCTTCTTCTTTTTCTTCTTCTTATCCTTTTTATCCTTCTTTATCGATCTAACATCATCGATAATACACGTCTCGTTACTGAATGAAACACTCTTTCGGCGAGTAAAGGTAGTGGTTGAATTCTCTTCACTTTCATCCTCTTCATCTTCTTCATCTTCATTGTCTTCCTCGCTTGTGTTACACACATTAGCGTTTCGAATCGTATTTTCAATAGTAATTGGATCTTGGCTGATTAGACTTGTATCACTGCTATTGTCTTGTAGATAACTGAAGTTTGACAAGACAGCAGGCTCGACAGGTTCGCCTAGAGCAGAAGAGCTGACAAATCCCTTCTTTTTCTTATCCTTCTTCTTTTTCTTTCCAGCCTCATCTTCCTCTGATTCGTCTTTTTTCTTTTTATCCTTTTTCCATTTTGTTTCTTCATGATCTTCATCCATGCCTATACTATCTGTTAGCAACAGCTTTTTCTTAAAAAGAAAGTAGAAGGAATTGTGGATACTTGCGTGGTTGCTTGTTATTCTTGGGCCAATCTGAGTCAATTGCAATTCTTAGGAGATCTTTGACAAGTGGGAGTAACTCAATTTGCTAATATATAAAGGTTAAAGCAGACCACCCTTTTTTTCTTACATTCTATCTCTCTAACTTTACTGCCCAACTCTCACTGGACAGAGCGCGCAAATCATGTACCTAGGAAATGAAAGGAGGTTAAGTATTTTAAGAAATGGCATGATCCTTTCTTTTTTTATGTGTTTGCATTTACATGATAAATCCGATTTCGAGCTAAAATGCTCAAGTCATTTGTGACATCTTCCCTCGACCAATTCTTTTCTTTTGCTATTTCCTCGAGTATACTTTTTACTGTCTAATTCATAAATATTCAGCTCGTTTTTTTTCTATTTATTTAATTTTTTTAAAAGAAGCTTACTGTGGTATCTGTTATACCTAACATCCCAATAAAAAAAAAAAAGAGAACAATCAGTATTTCGAATAAAAGAAAAAAAGAGGTTTATTTTATTCCTCTTTTTTTTTCTTTTTACCATGCTGTTTTTCCATCAAACTTGTCATTTTATATATTAAACTAAATAATAAATAAAAAGAAAAAAAAAAGTAAAAAGAAACAAGAATGCATTTTATTTCGAATTGGTAGTGTGACTTTTTGGGAGTTAAAAGAAAGTGTCGCTTTTTTAAAACAATTCTAGTTGAATCTATGACATGCCTTTTTCCTTCCCTTTCTTCTGACATTAAAAGACTTTAAAGCCGGACTTGTTCCCTTAAGTTTTGACATGCTCTTACACCTTTAAAGTGCTAAGGTGAAGAAGGCATCCTAATTAGTCTTTTTTTTTTATGTATATATCGGAGCAGTGGCATTTAGATGCGGAGAACTTATCAACCAAATGCCAGACAGGCGTTCTGCTCTTATTCTTTGTTAGGTGACACTAATAATTAAGGGCTTTGAATACTCTTGCGTTAGGAACGTGGTTGCGCTCGGTGTTGATCACTTTTATGAAAAAGTAGAACTTATTGTGGCGTTTGTGTTTTTAAGAGTATAAAAAAGGGATATATGGCTATTTGTATGACATGATTCACTTGCATGTTTTTATTGTTACAACATCATCTATAAATCATCCTATTATCTCTTTTTCTTTCTCACTGCAGAATAATGAACAGTGATTACTGCAAATGATCTTCTTTTTTTTTTATATGACAAGAATGGAGATTTGGTCTTTTTGTAGTGTCAAACAAAGAACCAAGATGTTTAACATATAAAACAAGACTCAGACTAGTATAAGCAAAAAAAAAAGCAAGCAATTAATGTACCAGCTAATAACAATAAGGTAGTATAGCTACTTTTTATGCTATTGCCTCTAGTTGATGATTGGTTAGATAAACATACCAAATAGCCTTTTGTTACTTGAAGAGTGGTTGCATGGAAGAAAGGTATGTATTTTACCATGGTTGTTTATCACATATCTCTATAGGTTAAGTTCCACAAGTCCTTCTTATTCATCCCCCCTCTTTTTTTTTTCTTACCATTGTCTCTATTCATACAATATCAATCATGTTGGTTTCAGCATGGCAACTGTTAAAACTGAAGGAAAGGTACGTAAACAAAGTGTCATTTATTCCCGGGAAACGGTGTCATTGTTTTCACTTTAATGCCGAAACCACACTCGGGCGTACCAAATTAGACTAAAAATTGTCGTGTTGATAAATGTCAACTTTTGTTTAAGATCAATGTTCTTTTCAAATAAAATAAAATAAAATACACAAAAAAAGGAGGGGGGGGGGAAACCATTCAAGTGCAAAGAAAGAAAGAAACAGAGTCCATTCCTTTTTTCTTTTAAACAAGTAATCAAAGTAGACTTTTAAGCTTCTTTTTCTCTCGCTGGCAAGGCTGTCATGTCTGGGGGGGAGAGAGAAGGTTTAGCAATTTAAAGCAATTAGAGTTTGTGTAACACTTACAACCTTGCTTATCACGCTTCGCGTGCAGCCAATACACCGCTTCTTGTACAGAAGGATGCTGTTTTGTTGTGCAGTTCAGTGTTGGAGTGACTGATGGTTCTTGAAAATACAGGGAGAGTTTCTTGGAAGAGCAAAGTTGTCATTCCGGAGATGGCAATAGCAAGGGCAGACACTTTATCTCTGGAGGTTGTGTTACGACCGTGACGAGCAGAAGGGCACTTGGAATTATAGCAGATAAAGGTACCTTTGATTTCTCTATAAGTTATTTTGTCTTGTTTGATAATGCGGGATCTTGCATGAGTGAGCTTGTTGAAGCAATACACACAGGTCTGGGAAGTATAGTTTTCGTTTGTTATACAGACAGTCGTATACCTTGCATGCCGATCTTGTTTCCAAATACCACCATATCTAAGATGTCCTCTAATTCTGGAACCTATCCCAAAGCCACGATCACCAATCATCATCAACAGGTTCTTTCTTTGTATTTCTTTTCCTTTCTTCTTGACATCTTTCTTTTTCGGTTTAGGATTCGTGAATTCCCTTTCGCGAGAGCAAAGGCGGTCCTTGATTTTTTTGGTAAAGTATTCCTGCTTCATGGCCTGTTTAGATCTTTGTGGAGAATCATAAAAGTTCCTGACTGTCTGTCTATTGGCTTGCAAAAAATGATAGTTTGTCTGGATTGCTTCTACGGAACTTGCATTGGATAAACTTTTTTCGGACAACACCTTCTCAGCTTGAATCAAATTCACATCATTTGCCTTTTTAGCAGCAAGCTTGTGTCTGTAGTTCAAGTTTTGGCTTCCAAAGTCAATGTCTTCAGCGTTGATGACAGTGGACGACGGCAAAGGCTGAAATTCTTCTTCTTGTTCTTCAGTAGTAGTCAAAGCAGAAAACCTGTTGTAGAGCTTCAGATGGTAAGTGTATCTTTGAATAGAAACGGGCACTGATTCAGTCATTTTGGCAACACCATTGTCTGTTCCAGAGAAGGTAAAATTTTTAGCAATAGTATCAGCGTCACCCATCAGTTGCATATCTTCAGCTTTAGCAATCGTAGGCTGGCCCGTAATCTGCTGCAGTTCTCTGGTCTGTCTGGGCGCTTTTTGATCTCTTTTTGTCAAATTTAATGCTCTTCTGCGGATATACAGCTGGTATCGCTGGTCTGCCAGTTCAGACTTGACTTGTTGAATAGCCAGAAACAACCTACTTCTATCAGCCTTCAACCCATCAATGTACACCTTGATCTCATTTCTAGCAGCAGTAATCAACTCTTCATCATTATTGGCATGCGGACGTCGGATATGAGCTTGTATAGTTCTGACAATGTCTGCAATTTGTCTCTGAACACCAGTCATACATTCACCAATTTGAGGACAACATACACCTGCCTCTTCTTCAGAATCACTACCCTGCACAACAGCAACTTCAGGTTCAAGATTAAGTGGGTTTTTCCAGCCTTGCTTGGCGGTTTTGATCTGCAAACTAAAATCTTGATTGCTGAATTCTTTAAATCTGGTTTTCAGCTGCTTTGACAAACGGTTGGTGTTCCCCAAGAGTTCATCGACTTCTTGTTTCAAGGTTTCATTGTCTTTTTCACGCTCATTGAGAATATCTTGCCAAGTCGATTCAGGAATGTTGTATTGACGCTTCTGGCCTGTTACATCAGCAGTCTGCTTCATGGGCGCTTTCTCTTTGATACCAAGGATTCTGACATACTTTCCACCAGGCAGCAAATGAAGATGATGAGCAAAAACCAATTTACGACGTCTGCACAACTGTTGTATTCTATCAATCTTGAAAAAGGCATTGAAGACAGCATCCTTATGATTGATGTATTCCAAAGGGCCCCTAATGACTCTGTTGTCATAGCCAAAAAATGTCATTTTGTTGTCACCATGCTCGCAGAATGTCTTAAATAACGAAGGTGTATCCAGTCTAAAGGACTTTTGAGATGCAACAGGCATTGGGCAGATTTTACGACAGAACTTAGCATAGCCAGCACAGCGCAGCAAATCATTCGCAAGAATTACAAAAGGTAGCTGGTAGCCAATATGAGAGTAGTTTTTCTTTGAAGGGATGTAAGGTTTTAAGCGTCGTAGTATAAGCAAACACACTTCTGCTTCCTTCTCATTCAAGTCAGAGCGCAGACCTGTCAAGTCTTGTTCGTTAGGCAAATCTTCATCACGCAACAGCAAGCTCTTGATAAAGCCTTTTAAGCCATTCAACCTGTGTCTAGGAGCATCATCATCAGCATCTTTTATAGCATCCTCTTCTTCGACAACATCATTTTCATCCATGCTTGCGTAGTCTTCTGGTGTAGCAGGCAGAATAGTGTGTGTCTCTCCTGTCATGGGTGGTTGGAAAGTAACAGGTTTCGGATCGCTTTGGGGATTCATTGGCGCTTTCCCTTTTCCTTCGTACGGCTGTGTGGGAATATCTAACTCCATGCGACTAGTATGTAGCATACTGGAACCAGCCTCAGCAGAAGCAGTAGAGGGATGTTGGATAGCAGGGATCTTTCTTGGACGCTCAGAACCTTCGGCGACATCAGGCTCAGAAGGTTGTTTTCTCTTGGCAGAAGTAGTTTTGGGCTCCTATTGAAAATGGTATAATAGACATAGATGAGTGACTGATTTCCCGTTGATTGTAGACATACATACCTTAGTTTCCAGAGCTTTTGTGTATGTTGCGATACGTTTCTCACTTTTTTGGGCTCGAGCTTCCCATTTTTGCTTCATATAAGCAGATGATGAGCTTTTTGATTTTTGTCTGTATTTTGCAAGCCGGTAACGTTCTTTGCGGACTATTAACCTTCTTCTGCTTTGATGGAGCAGTGGAAACCAGTTGGTAGGATGACCTGCTTCTGTCTTACTTCCTTTTGCAGCTTCGTCTTTTCTTTCTTTAGAGGCATTTTTCATAGACTTGATATATTCTTGATGCTTTTTTTCTCTTGTAGGAGCCAAATGAATACGTAGCAACACTAACAAAAGCTTGTCTAGGAGAATGTTGATCATCTTGTTATCACCCCACATGACAGATAGATTGGTAATATAGTTAGTCAATGCAGACTCATAGCAGGCCATATGAAGAGTGTTTTTTGGTTGGATGAACTGGTTGACTGAGTCAGAGATGGCTTCCATTAACAGGGTTCTCAAAGGATAATCTGTTTTGGTCTTTGTTTGCAAGCCACGAACACCATAAAAACCAGACTTCAAAAAATGAATATGTCGGTCAGTGAAGAGAAAAGGAATGTCATTAGCATCAGGAGAGGCAAGAAAGTTGGAAGCATATGGAGAGGCAGAAAAAATCAAGGTATCTTGTAGCTGAAAGTTACTTGGGAAGATGCTTTGTATTTGAAAGCCATTTGATCTATCAAATACTGATTTTCCATTGCGAACAGCAAAAGTATGGCTTCGGAAACAGGACATTATCATAAACGTGATTGTTTGAAAGTCACTGATAAAGTTGGAGGTCTGAGGCAGTAGTTCAGCAAGCTTAGTATCAAAGAGTTGTCTAACTTCAGGTGCAAGATCATCTCGTATCAACGAGGGAAAATACGCAGTACAGACTTCAAAATATTCTTCGGTAACAACAAAGGAAGCAGGTTCGGTAGGGAGCTCTTCTGAAGAAGGTTCAATGGCTTGAGTAGAGCTAGTTGCTTCAGTAGTAGGATTGCTTACAGACTCTTGGACGACATCAAAATTTTGTTGTACAGTCAGAACGAAAAAAAAGGTTAATTTTTTTAGACTCCGTAAAAGAAGGGTAAATGTATGACACGTCTTACATTCCTATCATTCTACCTCTCTTTCTTAATAAAATTCCTTGAAACTCACAATATGTCTCAATTATCCACTGAACTCAAAGCTATCATCGTTGATCGTTGGCAAAGAAACCAACCACAGATCGAAATTGCCCAAGAACTTAGAATTAACCCAGTCACTGTTAACAGGACCATCAAGAGATTTCAAGCCAGAGGTACCGTTGAAAGAGCTGCGGGCTCTGGAAGACCCAAATCTCTTGACGAACGTAGCAAGAGAGTTCTGAAGAGAGCCATCCAAAAGGACAGATCTGTCACGCTTGCTTCTTTGCAGCAAGAGCTGCCAGTAAAGGTGCACACCCAAACCATCGCAAAGGAGTTGCATGGTCTGGGTTACAACAAGAGAGTTGCGGCAAAGAAGCCTTTTCTAAAGGAAGCCCATATGGAGAAGAGGCTTCAATTTGCCAAAGCTCACCGAAACTGGACGATAGAGCAATGGAAGCAAGTCGTCTGGACAGATGAATCCAGCGTGGAAATCGGCAAGGACATCTTGCAAAAAAAAGTCTGGAGATTGCCACAGGAAAAATACGACAAGGACTGCCTGAAGCCTTCTTTCAAGAGTGGCCGAACCAGCTTTATGGTTTGGGGGGCCATATGTGGTCGCAACAAGTCCGAGTTGGTGTTCCTGCCAAAGGACAGAAGAACAAGCCAGGACTTTGTAGACCTTGTCTACAAGCCTGTTCTTCTGGGCTTTCTCCAGAGCAATCCCGGATCGGTCTTGATGGAAGATAACGCCAGCATCCACACAGCCAAAGCTGCCAAGGAGTTGAGGGATCTCAATGGGGTTGAGAAAATAGAGTGGCCTGCTCAATCGCCTGATCTCAACCCCATTGAGAACGTCTGGAGTGAAATGAAGCGACGCTTCCATCAAGACTGGTCCAGACTTAAGGGCCAAAAAACCAATGAGGAGATGCTGGTGGATGCTTGGAACAGTATCACTGTCGAATACTTCGACAAAACTGTTTCAAGCATGCCATCACGCATGAAAAAAGTGATTGCTGCCAAAGGAGGCTCAATTGACTCCTAGGCAAGCAATCCAAAAATAAAACATATCTTTTGCCCCAATTCTTTTATAATTTTATTAATTAGACATTTGAAAGTGTATGATCCGAAAAAAGAAAGCTCGGTTAACTAAGAAGTATTGACTGAACAACAAGTAAAATGGTCCTCATCCCTCATGATGACCTTGTCGGAATTCAAAAAAATTAACCTTTTTTTTCGTTCTGACTGTACATATCTTCTCCAAAGATCAATTGCTCGAGACACTGAATTATCATTTTGAAATCTGTTTGCAGATTCTCGCAAACCGAGGTTAGCATGTTTATCCATATCAGCATACAGTCCTCTTGGAATTTGACCAGCAAGAGTTTTTGCTTTGAGAGCAGAGTAGTTTGGCTTCTTTTTGTTTTTTTCACGGACAATGTTATCTCGTAGCTTGGCTTGAGCTACGATATAAAACAGGTCATGGAATTCTTCTACAGACATTTCAAATGCACGCCTCGTGCCAGGAGCTATGGTAGATGGTTGTTGTTGCACATTGACAGACAACTGGGGCGCAGGAGTATAACGACCGCCCAAATAGAATGTATCTTGTAGAGCCCTGCGGTAGGACATTGCCTAAGAGGGATTAGATCTATTCATAGCATATTAGTGGGGCAGATATATCAAGGTCAGAATAAAATATATCTTACTACTTCCAGCAATAAGAGATTAGATGTATTAGAAGAATCTAACAGATGAGGTAATAGAGACAAAGAGAAAAACAGAAACAAGTTTTTTTTGGCCTTTTATATGATAGATTGTATATTCTTTGTTCTCTTTGTGTAACTCTCGGGTGAGACAAACATCTCAGATTTTAAAAATTGAAGCCTTTTAAATGTATGTTGCTGATGATTTTTACCCAAATAATCACATTACTCTGTAATCACAAACTTGATTCCATAAATGGGGCACTTTTCCATTTTCAGAAGGACTTTTTTCATTATGTCAAGCAAGTCAGAAGGTCCTCAAAATGCTTAGACAGAACGATGTTACTCGAGAGCATATCTTTCATTGACTCCTCTAATAATGTTCCTTAAACGAAATCCAGCTCTTGTAAGGATTGCAGGGCGTTACTGGCTTCGTTTCTGAGACAAGGCTTACTTCATTAGCTTGATTATCTTACTCACTTTCGTTTCTTATTTGTAGTCCAACAAGCTTGCAATCACTGGAATTTTCTTGATGAATTTCTTTGGTAGAAGAGAGAAAATTTTATAGTTTTTAGTAATATTCTGTTTGAGCCCACTCATTCAAAAACCATTAAGCAAAAACTTAAATGAGCGACGGTAATAACAACTTTTATTGGCTAGCAGTGTCCAATCGTATTGCTTATTACCGGCGGAGTAGCCCCCAGACACAGCAGCCCCGCCCTCTCGCTAAGTGTGCGGGATTTCAATCGCCAAATCAGTGAGCCCTTTTTATGCAGCTTAAATTTTTTGCTGATGCAAATGGCTATTTAGGTTATCTGATTCAATGCTTAAATACATATACAAATTCATAAAGATCTGGGGATTATTTGCACTTTCTTCATAGTTGTTATTAAAAACATACAGGCATGACTGTTTAACTCATCAGCCTTTCTTTTAGTAGTCAAGCAACAAAACAAAAATAGCTTTTAATACTTGGCAGGGAATCAAACGGTTATTTTACACACATAAGACCGGAGAATCAATTTATGAAGGAGGAGAGGG
The DNA here is from genome assembly GCA_025331445.1 of Blakeslea trispora. NCBI lineage: Eukaryota > Fungi > Mucoromycota > Mucoromycetes > Mucorales > Choanephoraceae > Blakeslea > Blakeslea trispora. Next base: position 653,410 of record JAIWNE010000001.1, on the reverse strand, counting down.
GGGAAGTAAATCTTTTACCCCTTTTTGTTACATATCAATAAAAAAAAAATCAAAACAAAAAAGGAGTGAGGATAACCAAAAAAAAAAAAAAAAGTGTATATATGGTTTGTATATTTATAGGGTGTACATAAAGGTGTGCATATGAACGAAACTACATAGCAATGCTTGCTTTCAAGGCACGAAGTTCGGCTTCTTCATCATCTTCTTCGGGTGTTGCTTTATGTGCTATTGAAACCATCAGTCTTGGGTTTATTCAGGTTGATCTTATTTCACTTACCAGGTATGTGTGCAGGTACATTGGGTGCACTGACTACGGGTGAAGGTGTCTCTAACATCTTGGCATCTAGTTCTTCTTGTTCCAATTCTTCCAACTCATTCAACAATTCATCCTATCATACAATGTGGGATCAACACCACTTCCAAGCCAATCAGCTAATTTCCCTCTCTACTTTACCTCATCTAGTTCATCGCCCATATTCACAGGTCGAGAAATAGCTTCTGAGATCTCGTTGGCTACATCCATTTGATCGCGGATATCATCCATAGTAGCATCCACCTTATCAATATCCCTTTATATATATATATATATTATAAGTTTGATGACTAAAGAGTCTGTAGTATGACTTACATTGAACCGTGAATATTCTTCATGGCTTCAGCACCAGCACGCATAGCACTCATTGTTTCCAGGTTGACATTAGCATTTTCAATAGCCATCATTTGTGTTTCGATCGTCATACGAGCCCCACTGATTTTCTCGATATTGGCTTCATATGTCTTTTTTCTCTTCAAGGCCATCAAGGCAGCTGGTTACAATGTTGGTGTCTTCTTTCTTAGCATCTCTCTTGCTTTAACTTACCTCGTTTATTCTTGGTGGCATTGGCCTTTGCAATCTTGAGTTCGTTTTCTGCTTTTGTTTCTAAAAAGGTCTGTCTTTTTTCCAACATGCCCAGTGTTTCACGTAACTTGTAGATGGCATCTTTGGGTGTTGTTTTTGACTTGGCCTTACCAAAAAACAGATTCATTGCAAAATAGAGTATTTATATAAAAAAAAAAGAGAGAGAGAAAAAAAAAGAGAATAATAATAATAAAAAAAAAGAAAGAAATTTACGTCATGTGCTGAACTGCTGGTTATTCACAGCATAAGGTTGAGCCAAAAAACAAGACGCAATTTGGCACAAATTTATAATAAAAAATGAGACAAAAAATGTGTAATTTCTTAGTCCCCCTTTTTTCAATTGCTTTACTTAAAAAAGCGAGTGAGAGGTAATTCTTGATTGTATTGGCTTGATACGCTATACTCTATGAAATAAAAAAAGGCATAGCTATCATCCCATACTGGATTGCAGAAAAGATATATATGTGTGTGTGTGTGAAAGAAAGCATTAGGCGTACGCAAACTACCTGATTAGGTAATTTATTTTACGGCCAGGTAAGCTTGTTTCTTTTTTTTTTATTCTTTTCTCTCTCTCTCTTTCTCTCTATTTTGTCCTTTTCGGATATTCTTTAAACATGACAGTAACTGGTCGATTAGCTGATATTGCACAAAAATCTGCTGTTCTTTTACTTGCAGGCACTACAGGTAATAAAAGACAAGAGTGAAAACTGGAATCTTTTTTTTTCTCTAAATCATATTAGTGTATTATATGGTCAATGTTGGTATGCTTGTCAATCGTCGTATGGAATTAAAGAAGGAAGGTCGTCTTCATGATGAATTGGTAAGTTTACTCTTTAGCCTGTTGGTTCATACACTCAATGCTTTATTCTATAGACACGCTTAAATACAGCCATGGATGCCAAAGACCATCAATTACACGCTGAAACACCTACAACACCTACACCTTTACCTGATGCCAGTCGACCTGGTCCTTAAGCAAAAAAATATGTAATGACAAGTGTGATAAAATAAAATAAAAATAAAAATTAATATATCCCCCCCTTCTATTTCTCGAGAAAAAAAAAAACTTATTTCATTATTCTATTATTATTATTTTTTTTCTTTTTCTTTTTCTTTTTCTTTTTCTTTTTCTTTTTCTTTTTCTTTTTCTTTTTCTTTTTCTTTTTCTTTTTCTTTTTCTTTAAACTTATGGCCAATTTTAAAGAACCTCGGGTGATTATTGAACGATTTGCACCTAAACAATCACGTAAAAAAAACAAGCATAAAATAAATAATAAAAAAAACAGACAACTCACTGAAAAATAAATAAATAAATAGTAGAATGCAGTGCTTGTTTTCAGTCATTTTCAGATCCAGTTCAACTAAACCATCACATCCATTCGTTTCATGAGCTTAGCCTGACACAAGCATCAACACAGGCACAACATGATTCACTTCAATGTAGCTATTGTCAACATCAGTTTCGAACATCCGAACAACTTCAACACCACTTGAGACGTATGCATAATCACTATGATCCCTCTACGGCTTCCAACAGTCGTCTAGCTATTCATTACGCCAATCACTACTGCGCCCCTTGTCGTATCCTGTTTATCTCAGTCAAGAACTATCAACACCATCTAGTCAAGCGACATCAGTTACGTACCTTACCCACCATTCTCGTTCGCTCAAAGGACTTTATGGATACTCCCGGAAACCCTCAATCGATACCCAACAAAGAAACAAACCAAAAGGAAAACTATTGTTATGTCTGTCAGCGACAGTACCTGAATAAAATCACTTTCCGTGTGCATGTTCGCACATTCCATTCCACAGCATCCAACCGAAACGAACCTGTCACTCGAAGATCAGCCAAGTCTACAGCTGCCAGCCGAAAGCCCAAAGCCCCCAAGCCAGTTCAGTCGACACCAAGCGAACCTGTGGTGGATGTTCAATTGGATGAGTATATGATGGAAGCCTTGGATTACAGTCACGTGAATCCAGATGAACAAGCATTGGAAGAAGAACAAGCAGAGTTTTATCGACAACTGGAACAACAGGAAGAGCCCTTTGAGAGTTTGTTGGCCAAAGTAGAGGTCATTCAGACAAAGGAGACAGCACCCGATTTAACAGACGACAATACCTGTACTGTCTGTCATTTCCAGTTCAGTCAAAAGGTCAACTTTGAGCGTCATCTGTTGAAGGTACATGGCATTGATATTCATACAGGCAAACGAATATCAAGACCACTGCCTGCCCCTCCTTCTTCTTCCCTCTCTCTTACTACTCCAAAAACTCCCCAAGTCTTGCCCTTTTTACCCCAGCAGTTGCGTAGACAGATCTTGTCTGAAAAGGCAGATCAAGCACCCGATATTAACCATCCAAACAACCACTGTACTATCTGTAATTACACCTATTCTTCCAAAAGTAATTTCAGAACCCATCTGCGTAATATTCATCATATAAACTCATTAGTCCTTCGTCCTTACAGTCGTAGAAGACAATAATAAACTTTTTTTTTCTTTATTCTTCTTGATGATGTTCTTTGGCAAATGTTTCTGCCACAATCAAGGGGAACACAAGAGTAGCATCAGCATAGATCTTACAGGATCGACTGTCTGCTCGAATCTTGCCCCAAGAAACAGCTTCATCAGGACGAGCACCTGCGTCACTTCCATCAAACTCCTGTCCTGTATTGATATAAACAGCATAATCAGCACCATTGCGCATCAAGTTGGCATTACAGATATGGTGCTTAATCACACCACCACCCAGAATGATCATGCCTGTCTTCTTAGCAAACACAGCTTGGTTGTTCATGGCTCGGATGTCTGCATTGATATCCACAATCAAGCCGGGATTCTTGTAGGAATGGAAATAGAGCATGTCACCCAATGAACCGTCTGTGATGGCTGGACAAAAGACAGGAATCTTGTTCTTGCTGGTCCAATAATAAATGCTGGAGGGATCGTTAATCTCTTGACCGAGTCGTTCAATCATGCTAGAAGGTGTCCAAATTACATTGTTTGTCTTTTGTTCTTCCAACATCTGATCAAAGATCGGAATCACCCAATCTTCAAACTTACAATAGTTGTTGTTGGGCACCAACAGATTACCAATACGGTTCAAGCCTTTCTTGCGCAAATCGCTTCCTTTGAGATTAAAGTCACCGAGATAGGTAGGTGCTAGGCATTTGATGAAATCTTCTTCTACACCTCCTGCGGTAGCCACAATCACATCTACCATCTTGTGTTCGGCCAAGAATCGAATGATCTCTCGGAGACCGGAAGAGACCAGGTTGGAGGTATAACCCAAAAAGATCTTACATTGTGTCTTGGCTCGAACTTCGGGATCCAAGTATTCAGGGGCTTCATCGTCTGCTATGGGTTCATCGGACAATCGCCATGCTCTCTTGGGAAAAGTCAGTCTCTCTTTTTTTATGTAGTCGTTTGAATGTATTGAATGTCACTTACCATAGCCTTTATAATATCTATACCTTCTCCTAGACTACTGCCTTGATAGCCCATTTGCTTATAAGAGCCTAGTAATTGAGACAGAGAGAGTTTCTTGTTGAAATCAGGACCTTGAATCAAGACAGATCCCTCAGGCATCTCTACGGATTCAACAAATACAGCATCTAATGCGCCTGTTGGTTGACTCATGATCTATAAAATTATATATATGTACAAAATAGAGTGAAAAAAAAAAAAAGAAAAATAAAAAAAAAGAAGCTTCAGTCACACACACTTTTTTTTTGCCTTTTTCAGTCAATGCGTGATTTCAAGCTTACTTTTAAAGCGTGTAACGCCAAAATAATCTCTAATTTTCTCTCTCTCTCTCTCTCTCCCCCCTTTATTGTTATACCTTAGTGCATGAGACCACGTACTTTAGATGGTGCACTTGTGATTGGAATAGCCATTGGTTGGAAGCTAGGCTGGTACCATCTCTTTTTATGGGCCACTAGCTTCTTTATGTTACTGATGACCTTATTGGCACTCCATACCTTTGTGCTCTATATCTATATTACTTACTTTGTTTCACCCGACAAAAGAGAACGATCTGTACGATTTCGACCTATCCGCTTGAGTTCTCTTTCCAGCCGTTCATACGAACCACTTGAAATCGAGAGCGAGATTCATCAAGCTGTAGAACCTTTACTTCAGCATATTGTACGAGACTTTATTCAGTCTTGGTATACCCATATTCACCCCACCAACAAGGATTTCCCAGAGGCAGTTCACCAACTGCTGACAGTGGTCATGGCTCAGCTACTGGATCGTCTGAAACAGACCGATCTACTCTATCTGGTTGTCAATCGTATTATTCCTCATATTACTTATCATCTGACTGAGTTTCGAGCGGCAGAAGTCTCTCTCAGGGGTAAGCAGCTTGAGCGGTCTGTCACTCAATCTGAAGAACTCGATCTCCTGTTGGCCAGTCGTTTCCGTCATGGCCGTCTACACAGCGCCTTGACGACCACAGCAGCCATCACGACCAAGCCTACCGAGACAGCTTATTTACGTCAATTAGTCGATCAGATCTTGCCCTTGATCATCCATCCAACCTATCTTCAGAGTGGACCGGTACGTGTGGTTGTTCGTGAGATTGTAAGCAACAGTGTGCTCCAGCCCTCCTTGGATAAGTTGGCTGATCCTGATTTCTGGAATGTGACGATCAATACTTACCTGGGCAAGGCCATCATGGAGCAAAAGATGGTCAGACAGTTGCGAGAAGTGTTGAATCGTCACTCGTACAATGATCTTGATAGCCTGCCTATGTTAGACGCCACGCTAAAACCAAAGAAAAAGAAACATCAAAAGATGGGTCCTCATACCCAGTTATCCACAGCTTATTTGGGTACAGGTATTCATTCTACACTATGGCAACAAGACGATGATGACGAAGATGAAGACGAAGAGAATGATCGTCATGAACATCAAGAGCAAGAAAGAGGGGGTTTGGGGCTATTTTCGGCTAGAGAAGAGACAGAGGAAGGCTTTGAGGTGGATTCGTTGGAAGATGGGTCAGATCAGTCCGAAGAAGTAGAACAGGAACAGGAAAGACAACAGGATACTCAGAATCAGGACCGATCATGGCGACGCACAGATCATCTTGGTCAATCTCGCTCTCTCCTGGATCCCTTTTCATTTTCACCTATCAGTAAACGAAGCAAGCAACCTCAGACATTAGGATTTGGTTTTGGTATGACCAATGCGAATCGAGCAGGCAAGCGTGCCTTTCAATCATTTCTCATGGTGATTCAGGAAGAAAAGAATCTATTGGATCTAAAGAGAGCAAGAAACGATATTGTTACCCAGATCAAAAAGAAGCGAGCACAAATAGGTAAAAGAAAGAAAACTTGAAATACAAGCAATCAGTATGACAGAGGGTTTGATGATTTTCTTTTTTTTTAAAGCCGAAAGAGATCCAGAGGAAATAGTAGATGGTGAAAAAGTAGAGGATGTGATGGTCTATCTCAATCGTCTATCAGTAGCCAAGAAACGAGCGGATAAGCGAATTGCTACGCTTTCAGGGGAACAGGTGAACACAGTAAGTTGCGTTAGGGGATCACAATGACTTTATTTTTACTCAATTGTTCAAGTGACGATTTAGAAACCATTTAGGTCACCTTTGTTTTTACAGCGTAAGCCTCCTTTGCCTCATGTAGTTGGATTTCAATTGAAAGAGATCTTGCATCATACTTCGGGTCTATCTTATTTCATGGAATTCATGGATCGACGTGGAGCCCTGGTCAAGCTTCAATTCTGGCTTACTGTCGAGAGTCTGAGTCCGATCTGTTCAACAGACAATAAGAATGTACTCGAGACATTTTTCCAGGATGTCAAGAGAATTCATACCATGTATTTTACTGATCTTTCGCCTCATCGATTACACATCGCACAAGAACTTGTCTCGGAACTCTGGGAAATTATCCAACAGACGGAGCAGGCTCTGCCGGATGCATGGATTGCTCAAGTTGTGGCCTTAAGAGACTGTATGATACGTATACAACAGGCTGTCTTTCAAGAGATTGAAAAGGAGCATTTTCCTTACTTTAAACGATCCGATCTCTATTTCAAGTTTCTCTCGTCTGCTCCTCCCTTGATTGCTACACCAGATGAGGAGCAAGAAAATAAGCGTCTCAGTCTAGATGAGCCACCATCACCACCACCACCACCACAAAGACCTGCTTCTTTACATCATTTTCCTTCTTCAGAATCACGTACTCAAGGTCATCAAAGAGCACTTTCTGACTCAAATTCATCTTTGCGTTTCCTCTCGCTCTCTAGTATGTTTCATACACGCCCTCAATCTGTACCCGCTTCTCTTAAATCAGTGGGCGAGACGACCGAAGATGAGACGGATGACGATATACGTCCTAGTCCATTAGTCAGACGCAACACAGTAGAAGCTGTAGAGGCAGAGTTGCGTTCGATCCTGGATGGGCAAACCATCACACGACCTCCTTCAGCCTCTTCTCTCTCCTCTTGTTCTATGGCCTCTTCCCTTTTGATCGGAAGCCATCCACAATCCATGAAGTCTAGCACAGCCCTACCTATGCCTCATGTACAACCCTTACCTAACTGGACATCATCGGGTGGTACCAATGCTATTAGTGAAATTGAACATGATTCACTCGAGCCCTTGACTGTAAATGGAAGTGTCCATAGTACAGACAAGAGTAGCAACCATAGCCATCCTGCTGTCATAGAAGAAAAGGCACCCAATGTCCATCTGGCACCACCTGGTGATCTAATGCTAGCCAGTAAAGTACAACAGTTGTCCGAAGAGATTGACAAGCTAACCGCTCAAGAGGCCATTGTGGATGCCTTGATATCTAAGGCTGAATCTGAACAACGACTGGAAGAATTAAGGATCTTGAAGAAATCAAAAACAATGTTTCGACAGGAGAGACAACAGTTGCTCTATCAACAGTTGCAATATCAGCTTCAGGCATCTGAAAACGTCCTGATGCCCGATCGAACACAGGTTCATATCACGAATGCAACGATTGGATCGGATCGTCATGGTGAGTTTGCCCTTTATGTGATTGAGATTCAGCAGTTGGGGGTCGACAATACATTTGTATCAGGCTGGATTGTGGCCCGTCGATACAGTGAGTTTCTGGTACTCCATAACAAACTCAAAGAACATTTTGCTCATGTCCGAAGCATGGAGTTTCCAGGTCGATGGCCGTTTATTAAGCTCCAACGTCCTTTGGTTGAGGCCCGTCGTGTGGCTCTTGAGAGGTACCTCTGTAAGCTCATTGAGGATCGAGAGATCTGTCAGAGTCAGGAACTCAAGTTGTTTCTCTCTCAACATGATGTCTTTACTCCTCCTGTGGTAGAAGAAACCACGGATACCACCAGTTCACCTTCAGTTCAAAATCTTCAGAAATCTATATTACAAGGTACTCCTTCAGACGATCTAGCCAAACGAAAGGGAATCATGCGACATATCTACAAGACAGTAGCTGCTGGTATCGATGATATCTTGGTAGCTCCCTCCATGTTGGACTTGATCACTCAGCGTTTAGGCGAACAAGTGATGGAATTTAGCCAGGACAACACGAGCAAGAAGGAAGGTCAAGAAAAGGCGTTCTCGGATGTGATGAAATCAGAAGGCATGACACGGTTTACTGAACCTTTGTGTGATTTGTTCATTGAGATGTTTGAATTAAAGGACAAGACAAATTGGTTAAGAAGGCAAGCTATTGTGATTATCATTCAACAGATTCTGGAGGGCACCATTGAGAGGTAAGCAAGAAAGAATGAACGCAAGATAAATTCAATTGAATAACAAATTTAGAAAATTGCGAGATACAATCAAATATTTAGCTTCTTCTTCTATGATTGTGTTCTATATTCATCAATTGACCGACAGTCTTTGGCCCAATGGTGCACCAATGTCATTTAAAGAACCTCGAAAGCCAGAGGAAAAACTGTTATCAAAAGAAGAAGCAAACCGAAAATTATCCACATGGTTACCAGGTAAAAAAAAAAAAAAAAAAGAAAGATTTATCATGATGACTAAACAAGAAAGGGATAAAGATGTCTTGGGTAATATGGTGGGTCGTCAGAATGCACGTAAAGGAGCAAGAAGAGTGTTTACTGTCTTACAGAACAAACGGTTAAATCAGGACCTTGTATATACCTTATTAGATGAAATCATCTATGCTTTATTTCCTGAACTAAAGTAGACTTATTGTACATCTTGCATCTCTGTGTCTTCATCCCACTCGTCATCATATTCTTCTAAAGCGTCCATCTCTATTTCCTCTTCATCTATCATAGATTTAACATAATTACTAATTCGTTTTTTTTTTTACTATTCATCATCATTGCTTATTACCGAAATCTTTGCTTTGTTCAAGTTCTTCAATGTATTGATCTGCCATTTCCTTCAAAGGTCGATTTGACTGACTTAATTCCATGGCTCCAGCCACTGCCTTCTCTCTGACCATCAAATCTATTTCTTCCACTTCACCCATCTGTTGAACTCTCTCTGTTTCCTTTTGAATCTCTTCCATAAGTCCATCCTCTGAGCCAACGATAGGTTCAGCAAAACCATTTTCAGTGAGTGAGTGACTTTTTGCTCGAATATATCGTCGAATACGATCAACAACACAATCATAGTAATAACCACTGTATTTCTTATATAAAAAAAAAAAGAAAGCCGTTAGAATGAAATCTAAAAAAAATGGCTAGACTTACTGAACAAGTAGGTTTTCGGTATTCAGGTTTATGAATTAAAGGTATCAAATCAGGATCTTGTATGTCACATAACTGATAGCCTGAACTAACACCTGGTATACGTTTGCCATCAAAAATATGCTTATTGTCAAAGGATTCAGGAGGAACCTCTACTGGTTCTGGCTTGATTGAAGGTGTACCCAGGTCAGGTCTAGATCGCTTAATGTGTCTAAAGGGTCTATTAGATGCATTGAGATTGTTTATCCTTCGAACATCTATGTGTTGATAACTATCAAACATGCAGGTTAAACAAAAGAATGATACAAGAGATACATCTTGACATACATATGATAAGCAGGGTCTTTACGTGGATCTACACCATATTTAAACCAGCATTCACGCCAAGGACCTGATTGAAATGTATAAGCTATATGAACAAGTGAACTTTTTTTTAAAGAAAAAAAAAAAGATGGAGGATTTGTCAGTGTCAGAAATCATTTAAAAGAATCAATCAAATATCGTACTCTCGAATGTATTTATGCAATCGAACATCCAACAAATTCCTCAAGGCAAATCGAGACCAAACAGGTCGCTCTTCAAAGAGATCAGAGAGAGCCTTGATTGTCTCTTTCTGTAGATCCAATCTAAGGGGAGCCAACGTATGCCATGATTTTGTAGGCACAGTTTCTTCTTCAAAGTTGATGGCAGTGACATGAGTATTCACATATCTAGCTTTGTTGATCAATTTCACTTGGAACTTTGTAAAGAAAGTCGATTAAAAAGAGTTTGAAATAAATTCATCTTGATAAGACACTCACTGAACCATCCGGTTGTCGAACTCGCACACGTAACACAGGTGCATTTTGTCGATAACTAACATGAAACCGATAAGTAACTTAACAACTTCTCTGCAAAAAAAAAACTTACTTGTAATCAAATACTTGTTCAAAAGGTGTAAAGGCAGGAGGAGGGATATGATTCAATTCAGTTTCTTTTTCATCCAAACTGATTCTGAAATCAATGATCTTGTTTAATGTTCCTTTCATCAATGCCTCTTTAAGTTGTCGAATACGGTTCTCAGAAGGCACATGGTATTGAAAGTCGGCTAATGCACGAAATCGCAATGTCTTGTTGATGACTCCCAACATCTCTAGCTGATAAGGTTCTTCTTTTTCTTCGACCGGCTTGTTCTTTTTGACGCGTCGAGTGATCTTGACCAACAGTTTACTGGAAGGTATAATATCGCCTCGAATAGGGTGAGCAAATGTGTTGGTATCTCTATAGCGTAATTCAACTACAGAATTATTGGTGATTGCTTCTGCCAGAGTCTTTTGTCCACCTATCATTTTGATGGCACGTTCAGGGCGCTTCACATGGCCCGGGAATTCGACACAAAAGAATCGTTGTGGACCAACAGGCAAAACAGGTGCTGGATCGTAATTTGACATGATGAAAATATGAAAAAAGAGTTTTTTATTTTGCCTTTTTTTTTTGTTTATTTTGATAGCTGACTTTGAATTGTTCCGACTCTTCATTCTTCAGTCTCAGATCACCAAGTCAACAAGTGTGAGTTTACGGTTACTTGTAAACAAATAAAAACCATTTTTCTGCCTTAATGGAAGGCAATAAATAAATGAATTCAGTAATTCTGCTGTGTTCATAGACTCTTCTTTTTATTTTTTATTTATTTGTTCGCTTTATTTTTGTTTTTCGAAAATAAGGTAGAGAATCAAACTATTGAATTCTGCCTTTCAAAGCAAGTACTAAAGAAGTGAAAGAGTCAACTAGGATGTATATTTAATTACTACTGAGGTAGCTGTTTATTAATCACTAATGAAAGAAATGTCCAATGCATGATAGATACATAGTTCGATAAGGATGATATTGACATAGGAAATCAAGTATCGCTCTCATTTGCTTTAGTTCTCTTTGCCCTTCTCTCTTTTTCTTGTATGCTCATATCACATATTAAATCGTGTACAACAGACCTATGATGGCCAGAGTATTTTATTTTGCAGCAAACAAAATGGATGTTTTTTTTATATACAAAACACGGTTTCTCTTAAGCAATCTATTACTTCAATTTGCAATAAGAAATGCTAGCAGAGATAGACTATTGTAAGGAGCATAAATCATCTGGAAGAAAAAGATAAATTCATTTGTCCAAAAGTAAAACGCAAATTAGTCTCAATTTAAAAATATCCAAGCAAACGATTGCTGATGTTTAAAAATATATAAAAAAAAAAGGAGAAAAAAAACCCTCTGTTTCTGCTTTTCTTTTTTTTTTCTTCTTTTCTTTCCTCTTTTTCTTAATCATGCAATCAGTAGAAGAGATAGAGCCAATATTAAAAAAGACAACAGTGATAGAATCATACACAATTCATGATGAAGAGACTGGAAAACCAATAGTGATACAGAGAGAGAAAAAAGTTTGGTTTTGGACTAGTGATTCATTTGTTTGGTCTATGGCTACACTTGTCTTACTCTTCATGACATTCACTGCATTGGAGTACATGCTAATTCGACTCAATTTACCATCAATTAACCCGTAAGAGTTAGTGTCTGTCTTGTTTGACAACAGGCTCATTGTTCTTTATGTCTTTAGGGAAGATAGAGGTGATATCAAGTTTCCTAAAAACCTTCAAGACCTCAGACGACTGAATGATATTTTGTCTGTTTATATGGAACAACATTTTGCCAATGTCTACATCACTTTCTTTATCACCTATGTATAGTAAGCATTTACCCTTATACGTCTGTGTACGCATTGTCACTTATCATCCATTCAATCTCAAACACAATAGCCTTCAAAGCTTCTCTATACCCGGCTCAATGTGGCTGTCTATCCTAAGCGGTGCTTTATTTAACTTTTGGATTGCCCTGATAACGGTTTCCTTGGTAAGTCAGCTATCCATCAAACACTGTTCAATTAAATTAAAATAAAATAAAAAAAAAAATTCTAGTGCTCTGCTATTGGTGCAAGTATAGCCTATGTTATTTCTGGTAGTCTAGGCTCTGTGGCTATCATGAGACTGGTGGGACATCGACTTGATCAATGGAATCAACAGGTAAAAGTAAACGTTTTTATGTTTAAACCGAAAATCCACTCAACGTTTTATTTTTTTTTTCTTTATTTCGGCGGGGGTCATAGCTAGTACAACACAAACAACACATGTTCAACTATATGATTGTCTTGAGAATTTCACCTTTGCCACCCAACTGGACTGTCAATCTAGGTTCTCCACATTTTGGTGTGCCTCTGACAAGCTTCTTTTGGGGCACGTTTGTGGGAGTTGCGCCACCCTCGTTTATTCACGTGCAAGCGGGTGCAGCACTTGACCGACTGTCCTCTTCAGACAAACTCGAACTTCTGACGCCTACTAATGTAGCCTGCTTAATGGCTGTTGCTCTGGTTGCATTATTGCCTGTTATCATCCGTAGACGATTGGCTGTAGCCTAATTTATTCAATTACATTTTCTCTCTCTCGCTCTTTTCCTGTCATCTTCCACCAATCAAATGCATCTCCTTTTCTGTAATTTAAATTTCTCTAGACCCTTAATATTATTTCGTCAATGATGTTATGCTACTTTTTTAATTTCTTTCATTTTCATTTCCAGCTGTTTTTTTCCCTTTTTTTTCTCTCTTTATTATTAATATTTTTTTTGTCATTTAATATGTCTTTGAAACAAGTTGCAAGCAATAAGTGTTTTGGCGGTCAAGTCATCAAATACGAACATCATTCAAATGAACTTGATTGTGATATCAAATTTAACGTGTTTTTACCCGAAGCCAGTTCAAATGGTCAAAAAGTGCCCGCTATTTACTTCTTGGCTGGTTTGACGTGTACCGAAGATAATTTCATTCAAAAGAGTGGCGCTATGGCTGAAGCTGCCAAACATGGTATTGCCTTGATTGCACCCGATACTTCTCCACGTAAAGTATATAGAGTGTGTAAAGAGGTCTATCCATTTTGAACTAATAATCATAATAATAATAATAATAGGTGGTGTCAGTATTGAAGGCGATAATGATTCTTGGGACTTTGGTACAGGTGCAGGATTTTATTTGGATGCTACTCATCCTAAATGGTCCAAGCATTATCGTATGTATTCTTATGTAACTAAGGAATTACCTTCTATCATCTATCAAGAATTACCCATTGTAAGCACTCTGGAATAACTTGCCCGGAGAAAATAACTGACTTTCAAAATCATAGGATGCTTCTCGTGTCTCCATTATGGGCCATTCTATGGTAAGTTCAGTTCTCATCTAAAAAGACATCTACACAAAAAGTAACTCATTCCTTAAAAAAAGGGTGGTCATGGTGCCTTGAGTATTTATTTGAAGCATTTAGATAAATACAAGACAGCTTCTGCTTTTTCGCCCATTGCCAATCCTACTCAATGCCCTTGGGGTCAAAAGGCATTTAGCAATTACCTTGGTGAAGACAAGGAAGCCTGGAAACAATACGATACTGTTGAGTTATTAAAGCAAGGTCAATTGGACCAAAAGCTGGATATCCTTGTCGATGTTGGTACAGCTGATGGTTTTTTGGAAAAAGAATTGTTGATTGATAACCTCAAAAAGACTACAGAAGAAATTGGCCGTCAAGGTGAATTCAGCATTCGTTACCAAGAAGGCTATGACCACAGCTACTTTTTCATTTCTACTTTTATTGCAGACCATATTCAACATCATGCAAAGCATTTGAAATAAAACCCTCCTTTTGTGTGTGACAATGAAATCCATAAGCCACTACTTTTTTTTTCTACTATTTTCGACTGTTTGAACACACTCTTCTCTCTTCTTTTTTTTTTTTATTTTGTAACAAGGGATGGGAGAGAAGAACAAGATCAACACACAAGAGAATGAAAAAATTCAGACGCAAATTGACGCTTCCATAGGCGTTGCTCGATCCTTAATTCAGTCATGGTTACCACCACCCAAACCAGGAGAGAAACTTGAAGATGAACAAGACGACCTTGAAACAATGGATAAATATTCTACTGGTAGACCCGATAGGTAAAGAGAGAAAGAGCAAGAAAAACACAGCCAAAATAACTGACTGACCATCAACAAGGATAGACTCGGTTTAGGTGCTAAATTCTTATCTCATAAAGATGCTATGCGTCATAACCATCAGAACGAAAGCAGTAGTCTACCGTCAAAACAGGAACTTCAACTAAAAAACAAGATATTAAATCAAAATCGACGTGCCGAAAAAGATGCACCTATCGGGAAACGAACCCGACCCGAAGAAGACTCAGAGAGTGAGGATGAAGAAGGTTCTAGATTCTCTATGGCAGGCAAAAAGCAGCAAAAGAAACAACAAGAGCCAATCAACAATAAGAAAAAGAAGATTGGTCAACAAGGTGATTTCTTGTCCATGTATTTATCTGAAAGAGCCAATAAAAAGAATAAGAAAAAGAAATAAAAAAAAAAAAGAATTGGATACCCTTTTTGCTTGCCCTTTTTTTTTTTGTTCGATTTAAAGGTTTTATTGAGTTCTAAAAAAAGTGCTGTCAAGACTTCCTTCATATTGACAACATTTTCTTGGCGATAAGGTTACTCAAAAAAAAAAAAGCTCCCTTATTGAGATTTACCCTACAAGTCACTTGCTTATTTTTTCTCTCTTTTTTTTTTTATTCCCTCCCTTTTTTCTTTTCTTTATTTTCTTTCATCAAAAATGATGGTATCAACAAGCCAGATTCCAGCAAATGCAAAAAACGACTTTAGTTCCTTTCTAAAGTCATTAGCGACCTTCTCTGGTGATTTATCCTCACTTTCATGCCCCACTTTCTTTTTAGCACCTGTTTCTCTAATTGAATACAAGTAAGCAGAAGAATGTGGTTCATAACAAACAACTCACTTTTCTTTGTTTACTCTAGTGAAAATTGGGCAGCTCAGCCAGAGTTATTTGCAGCTATTCCAGAGACACCGTCAGAGAAAGAACGATTGTTGGCTGTTGTCAAATGGTATATTTCCTATTTAAATGCAGCCTTTAAGCGCCGTATACCGCAAGGCCAAATCGATAAAAAACCGTTTAATCCTATTTTGGGTGAACAGTGGAAAATGAACTGGGAGCGTGACCAACATACAACACAAGTCGTATGCGAACAAGTGTGTCATCACCCACCTATCACAGCATTCCATGTTGAAGACAAAAAGGCCGGTATTCGTTTGGATGGACATACAGGACAGACATCTCGTATGGCAGGCACAACACTTGTCTGCGAACAGTTTGGATGTGGATTGCTTGATTTAGCTGACCTTGGAGAAAAATACCTTTTGTCAAATCCTTCATTGACTGTCAGAGGTATTTGGTATGCAGGTAAACTATTTGATATATCTTAAATAGACATATAAACTCAACTATACCCCCCTTCCTCTCTCTTTTTTTATATGTTCTTTAGCACCATTTATTGAACTATTAGGCACAGCTTATATTCAATCATCTACTGGTTATTATGCTCATTTTGAGTTTTCATCACGTGGATGGATTTCTGGCGAAAAGAATCATTTTAAATGTCTCATCAACCACAACGAACGCAAGACAAATCAATGGCTCTACAAGATTGAAGGACAATGGACAGGCCAATCAACATTGTTTGATTTTGAAAACAAGCAGTCGAGTTTGTTTCTTGATGTAGAAAGCCTACAACAAGCTACCC
Source organism: Blakeslea trispora (assembly GCA_025331445.1). Taxonomy (NCBI): domain Eukaryota; kingdom Fungi; phylum Mucoromycota; class Mucoromycetes; order Mucorales; family Choanephoraceae; genus Blakeslea; species Blakeslea trispora. Next base: position 637,168 of record JAIWNE010000001.1, on the reverse strand, counting down.
ACATCCTTCCACCTGTAGATCAAATGGGCCCTCTTGAATCTCGACGTGTTTGGTCTAAAGTAGCCGAAGCTATTCATCTTCAGAATGCCCCTATGGCTAAAAAGGAGAAACATCAAGTAGAGGAACAACAACGAGCAGAAATGCACCAAAGAGAAAAACTTGGAGTGGATTGGCAACCTGAATTATTCCGATGGGTGGAACAAGAGTCTTGTATCACTCAGTTACAAGACATGTGGATGGACATGGCAGAAAGCATACATAAAGACAACATTTTCAAATACACTTCACAAGGAAATTGGGTGCTAAAAGACACTAGCAATTAGGCCTACATAACAATTAGTATAAAAAAAAGAGAGAGAGAGAGAGAAAAAAAGAAGAAGGAAAGAAAACAAGCGTATCATCATTGTAAATAAACAGCAAATTTCTTCTCCCCCTCCTCTTTTTTCTTAAGCTTTCTCTCTCTCTCTACTTTCATCTTCCTCCCCCTCCCCCCCTTATTTTGATTTCTCTTTAATTTCTTGTAAACTAGAGCTAATGGCTCCTAATAATATGAACGTGTTACATAGTAACAAGTTGATGAACTATTTAAAAATAAACATTGATTAAACAAAAAGTATGGCGGAGAACTGTGTGGTTGGTAACACAAGATCGAAAAGAAAAGAGAGCATGAACAAGCAACAGGAGGCTGTTACCGAACTTTAGAGAGAGCTACGTGCATTTCTTTCATGTTACTACATGGACATTCTAGCTTTTTATTACTATTTAAACCTAGTTACAGAAAGCCGTTTGCAGCAACCTTGTTGGTATTCCTTTTTTTTTTCTCTTTTGGTAGGGATAACGTATTTTTAGTTTGTAGCGCTTGTTCTTTATTATGTTGTATTTTCAGCTAATTTCACACTGTTTCTTATCATTGCATCTTTGATATCTTCTCATGAATTTAACCATATTTCTTTTCAAAACCAAAAAAAAGGTGTCTCTTTTAGAGTGACGATATCACGAGTAGATTGATATGATTCGTATGCTTGTAAGACGAAATTTTGATTGATCCAATATGCCGTACCATCAAATCATACAGACATAAAACGATATCTTACAATAATGTGACAGTTATTACAAGGATAACATTGCACCTTTCAAGTGGTAAAACCACCGAGGATAGTGCATAATTCATGTACAGTCATTTAATATACCGTTAGTCAGTTTGGCAACAAGAGTATTGTTGTTGTTTTGCTCAAAGCATGTCTCCTTCTTTTTATTATTGTCAATCTTTTGTAACCAGATCAAGTCCTGAAGTTTGATTGACATTTATCTAAAAAAAAAGAAGTTTACCGAGCACTTTGTCCGAAAGCAATTATTTTTGCTCAAGAAATAAAGATGCAAAAACAAGCTACTATGATGTTAAAAAAAACAAAGGGCTACCTAACGATGTTGATTTGACTGCTGTATCTCTATTAATTAAGAGGAATGATCATTTACGGATAAAATCCTTGGTGAACCTTTTCAAATATATCTTCAAATGAAAGGATATGAGTGCATAATTTCCGCAGTTTCTGTAACTGAACAATTCAACATTTTGGTTTGTATTACAGAAATGTTCTCATAGAAACCAGTGTATTAGCGCAAAACCGATATCTATTTAATCAGGCTTTTATCCATCTTTTCTGCCTTCTTTTTTTTTTCTTCTTCTCTTATCAATTTTAGTATGACACATTTGAACGAAGGAGAAATTGAATCTTTTGAAATACCTTCACTCTCACATGAGTTGAAGCAACAGCTTCAATCAAAAGTACAAGACACAGCTTGGCCTCATGAATTTGAAAAGGATTACAATTGGTCATTAGGTGCACCTACCTCTGCTGTAAAACCTATGGCTGAAGAATGGGCATATTCATTTGACTGGGAAAAACCAAGACAAGAAATGAACCGCTGGCATCATTATCGTATGAAGATCGATGGTCTTCTTGTTCATTATGTGCATGAACGTTCCACTCAAGACGAAAATGCTATACCTATCATTTTAGTACATGGCTGGCCATCTACATTCTACATGTATCATAAGATGATTGATTATTTACGCGATGGTCACAATGGGAAACAGGTAAGAGATTGATTGAATGCCATTTTCTTAAGAGAATAAGAAGCTGACGAAAAATACAAGTCATTCCATGTGATTGTACCCAGCTTACCTGGTTTTGGGTTCTCTGACGCACCAAAAGAAAAAGGTTGTGGTATTCGAAAAATGGCTTCAATGCTGAACAAGTTAATGGTCAATTTAGGTTATGAGCGTTACTGTAAGTAGTTTAATGTAACAAAATACAGCTGAGGCTCTAACTCTATATTGTATATATTTTGCGTCATCTATTTCATCTTTAGTATATCATGGTGGCGATTGGGGCTCCATCATTGGTTTGACGATTGCTACAAACTATAACCAAAACTGTAAAGCCTATCATACCAATTTTCCTTTATTAACACCTCCATTACCCTCTCTTAATAATATTATCTCGCGCCCTACCTCGGTTCTCAAGTTTTTGGGTGGAATGGCTCTTGGCTTCGATCGTGTCTATGGTCCAAACAAAGTTACTTTTGGTAGCCGATACTTTGCTTGTGTGGATGAAGATATTGAAAGCGGTTACCGAGCTATTCAGGGAAGTAGACCTTATACACTTTCATTTGCATTGACCGATAGTCCTGTTGGTTTGTTAGGTAAGTAAAGCGGAATATTAGTTTTTCCGTTGTAACTTAAAAAAAGATAAACTTTTGTTGTTAGCTTGGCTCCTTGAAAAGTTTCATCAATGGACCTATCACCCTACTGATAAAAAAGACACGCAAGCACTTCCTGAAACAGTCAACAATGAAGAATTCCTTACAGAACTTACTATTTACTATATGACCAACACAATTTCCTCTTCAGTTCGTATCTACTATGAATTTCTCCAGCAAAAGGAAGGAAAAGACATCATGTCTAAGCCTCTTACAGTACCTTATGCAGTTTCAGCATTTGCACATGAGCTGATGAAGGTAAAGCCTTTGAGCGAATACAAAGAAAGAAAAAAAGAAGCTGATCTTTCTTTATGTTGTTTTCAGGTTCCTAAGGAATGGGCAGAGAATTTCGCTCCTCTTTGGCAGTTTAATGAATTTCCTGTTGTAAGTCTTTCATCATTAAAAAATCAAGGTTTTGCTGGCTAATCGAATTGATGTAGGGTGGTCATTTCCCTAGTTTGGAAGAACCCGAGTTGCTTACTCAAGAATTGCAACAATTTGGAGCAGCTCTCAGAAGCAAGCATGTCTTGTAAAAACAATGAGGCACATGTCGATTCAAGTGGCTAGAAATCGTCTCATCGAAACCTCATAGTCAAGTGCCAAAAGTATTAAAAACAACTGTGAACACATTGCGTTTTCGAATATCTGTTTTTTTTTGTGATTTTAAAGCATGCCATTTCTTGTTTTGCTTATATCCTAAAGGCAAAAAAAAACATACTATGTAAACTCACTCAGTAAGGCTTCGAGTACAATCATTCAATATCTTGTAACTGAATACAATCAAATAGTTGAGCTTTGTTTTGCTCTATCTAATAAGCCGTGATCCTATGTAGTTTCATTCAGATAGCTGACAATCGCAAAAATGCGAGGAGAAGTTTATTTAGTGTCAAGTACTTGGATGAATGGAGGAAGGAACAATCCTTTCACCTTGCATTTTGTTAAAAGAGACTCGATCAAAGGTATACCACCCCGCTAATAAGAGAAGCTATCTCAGTCTTCTACGTCGAGGAATACAGAAAAACAGACAGAGTGTGTGTGAGTTTGAGGATTTTGCTCAACTAGAGATGCATTGTTTGTTTTCAGTGAAGATCCGTATTCAAGCACTATCCAACTTTGTTTCCTTTTTTATGTTTAGGCGCTGAGATAGCTGTCAAGATGATTTCTTTCTTGACTGGAAGTACTGAGTTCTTACTTGTCTAGTTATGAGGGTTGAGATGCTACCGCTCTATATTGGTATTCTCTTTATACTGATATTGTGCACTATAAGCTACTGTCAACAAAAAATGCTGTATATCTCATTAGAGAGCTTGTTATATGGTATCCTTTTCTTGTTGGTGTGAATTTCCAAGATACTTTTGTTTTTGGTTTTAAAGTATGTTTTGTTTGGTTGCGAGAATATCAGGATTCTGTTTCAATGCCTTCATTTGGCTGTGAAACATGCTCTAAATGACTTGTACATAGCATCAAAGTCAAAGGTTTTCTTTAGGCTTAAGCCTCAAACAAAGAATAAAATTTGATTGTCCCAATCATTAGTGTTTTTATTACACATGTTCCTCATAAAAAAGAAGACGTACATGTAAATCCAAGCTAACGAAATTACAGAATATAACTTGCATCTAATGGTCTCTATTGCCTACCATTAAAGGAACAAGTGGCTTCAGCTCACTTTTGAGTGCTAAAAAGCCGTACCTGATATTTTCTGCTGAATAGCTTTTTCCGTCCAGATAGACATGCTTAGAATTGCTTGATATCATTTTGCTCATACAATATCAAACAACGGAAGAATAGCATCAAATGTCTGCACTGCTTTTTGTAATAATCTTCAATTTGTTATTTTATGTAATGACCAATACCTCTTGGCAGCATTGTTCAATATTAGCTTGAATCAAGTAGGGGTCTATTGCACCAAGTTAAAGATATGCTACATTGCTTATTGTACAAGACAAAGTAAGCTTTTTGAAGTTTTCCGAGTGTCTTATTTTAAGCTTGTCTGACTTGTTGGACAAGTATCACTGTAAATTAAAGAGGAGTTTGGCTGTCACAATCAAAAATAAAGGAGAGCTCATGTCGGCATGAAATAGCATGTCATCTCCTAGTTTGTTTACTTCTTAACGCCCTCTAATTTACTGGTACTATCAGTTATCACATGTTTTTTTTTGTTTACTGATGGAATAGATACAATAGAGATGCCAGGCTCTGATTGGATGACTGGTTTTTTTTAGCGTGCATTTGAAGTAAATAAAACGTAATGATCATTTTCTCCCTCTTTTTTTTTCTCTCTCTCTTTATCAAAGTCATCTCAACCACATCTTGAAGCTTTGTCGTCCAGACAACCTCAAAGGCAAGTAACAAAATACTCTTCTTTAATAATGCTGTCATCTAACTTGCTTTGTCGTACATAGCCTAAAAATCTGCAATCTACGCAAGTCTATTATTGCACCAAGAGCAAAAAAAAACGTTATCTACAAAAAAGAAGAAAATACGCGTGCCTTTCCATCTACAAAACTACAAAACTACAAAACTACAAAACTACAAAACTACAAAACTACAAAACTACAAAACTACAAATATACAAATGCTTTTTACGCGTTCTCTCTGCCTCTCTCTGCTTCTCTCTGCTCTCTCTTCTTCTCTTGGTGCTTCTGCCTCTACTTCAAGCTTGATGGGGGGTAAGGACAAAGACTGATGCTGCCTTTCCTGATCCTATATAAAGTGGCTTACGACCGGAATCTAGTCCATTTTCGCGAACGACCCTCGTTTTCTAGTATTGGGACTGAAGTCGGAATGACTGAGGGCAATTACGCCGCCTGATCTGTTAACACTATGAGTGTGTCCTGTAGGGATCTGGGCAGAGGAAGCGGGTACAGACATACTTGTACTATTCCTCGTTAGTTGACTGGTATGGGGTTGCTAAGGATTTGGGATAGTGCGAACAGAACTGAGTCTTCTTTGGCTTATTCAAAAAAAAGTAAGCCAAGGAAGGCTTACCCTCTGCGTTCTTACTTTTCTTGTCTTGCTTTGTTGTTGGAGGTGACTCTATTACTAAACAACTCAAGACTTGCCTTTGCTGATGCCTTTACTAATGCCTTTACTGATGCCTTGCTGGGTCTCTATTTCTGTCTCTATTTCTGTCTCTATTTCTGTCTCTATTTCTGTCTCTATTTCTGTCTCTATTTCTGTCTCTATTTCTGTCTCTATTTCTGTCTCTATTTCTGTCTCTATTTCTGTCTCTATTTCTGTCTCTATTTCTGTCTCTATTTCTGTCTCTATTTCTGTCTCTATTTCTGTCTCTATTTCTGTCTCTATTTCTGCTTCCATCTCTGCTTCCAAATGTGCCTATCCAAATATGCCTATTCAAATATGCCTATCCAAATGTGCCTATCCAACTGTATCTTGACAGTATTTACCGCATCTGAACCACCATATACCTTCTCAGATTGCCTTAAGAAGAGTTTTTTATCGTGTTTAACACTTTTTCTCTTCACCTAAATAAAAAGTCTGTTTTCTATCTTGTTCCACAATAATACTTACAGACATCACTAGTCTCTATAACTGTCTTTACTTTTGCTTGAATATCTCTTTATCTAAGTCTGCCTTACCACTCAGGCCAAAGTAACAACTAAGCAAAAAGCTTTTTCATCATGATCTCCACACTTCATTTTCCAAATAAAAAGATATCAAAAGATTCATCCCTTGTCTGTTTTTTGTTCCTCTTTCAGTCTAAACACGTAAAAATATACTGATAAAAAGATTCATAGAAGACCATCAGGAGTATAAATATTTATGCTTTCATATGGAGGAAAAAGCAACGTGTAAATCACCCTCTTATTTGAGTACCGTTTTAGTAGGCCCTTTTTTATTTTAGATATATGGTGAGATACCATCAGCATCACTAGATGAATCAATAAAAGGTAGCACAAAACCACTGTAGAGTAATGGTTAAAAGTTATACCGAAGATATTATTTGCCATTCTACTCTTCTTTTTACTTTTTTTTTATACATGAATAACAGTGAGATCCGAGGACAACAAGAATCGACCAATGTCACAGTACTTGTCTAGGCAAAGATATATAACAAAACGTCTTTAAACACTCGCTTTATTGTTTATAGCTACGTTCTACTTGTATAGGCTTGCTTATCGGCACTCTCATGTGCTTCTCCAACATGTATTTTGGCTTACAGACAGGTTGGATATCTATGATGTCTTTACAGGCTTCTCTTTTGGGCTTCGCTATATTCAAGCCATGGAAGTACCGTCTTCAACCCTCGTTTGGGCCCAAGGAGAATGTTTATTTGCAAACAGTAGCCGTGGCAACAGCCACTATGCCTTTAGCTGCTGGATTTGTTGGTATTTTGCCTGCTTTGAGCCAATTGACACGCGAAGACTATATAGATGGTCCAATTGAATTGTCTGTATCCGAATTGATGTTGTGGTCACTAGGACTTTGTTTGATGGGTGTATTTTTTGCTATACCCTTGCGCCAACAAGCAATTGTTCGAGAGCAACTTCGCTTCCCTTCCGGTACAGCTACAGCACAGATGATTGAGTTATTACATGAGGCAAAGCAAGAATCCCACCAAAGCCAAATCGAATTGATGGGATATATTGACAGTGATACCAACAGCGATATTTCAGTTGGATCCATGGATGTAGAAAGAACATGGACGTTAAAATTGAATGGGTTGATTGCTTCATTCAGCCTTTCTTCTATTTATACTTTATCGTCTTATTTCTTTCCTGGTATCTATGCTCTTCCTGTGTTTAACTGGATATCGTTTAATTGGATTGACTTTAAAGCCTGGGAATGGTATTTTACTCCAAGCCTTTCTTACATCGGTCAAGGAATCATCATGGTAATAAAGAGAGAGGGGGGGTAAAGGACAGATAGGACTTTGTTGGTTTTTTTTCGAAACTGAAAACAAGAAACAACAACAAACAACTTCTTAATACTATTTTGTAGGGATTGCCTACAACACTTTCTATGTTGCTAGGCTGTATTGTTGGTTGGGGTTTTCTATCTCCTTTAGCTTATTTTTCTGGATGGGCACCTGGGCCAATCAATGATTGGAAGACTGGTTCAAAGGGATGGATATTATGGATTTCTTTAGGTGTAATGATTGCTGAATCCACTTTATCTCTATTTGCTGTGTTCTTTAAACAGATATATGTCATGCTCTATACACGTTCATCTTCTATTATGGATGAACAGCAAATTGGGTTTTTGGAAGGGGAAAATGATGAGCAAGGCTCGGTACGTTCAAAAGATTCTTCTCAAGATGCTCCTTTGCATGAACAAATACCTTTATCAGTTACTTTAATAGGCCTTGCTCTATCTGTATTACTATGTATTGTTACAATCCAGGTTGTGTTTGGAAGCCAAACTATGCCGATTGGTATGACCTGTATATCCATTGCATTTGCTTTCTTTTTGAGCGTTCTGGGTGTGAGAGCATTAGGTGAAACAGATCTAAATCCTGTGAGTGGCATTGGAAAAATGAGTCAAGTAGCATTTGCAGCACTTATGCCTGGTGCAATTGTAGCCAACTTGATTGCTGGCGGTATTGCTGAGGCAGGCGCACAACAAGCAGGTGATCTCATGCAGGATCTCAAGACAGGTTATCTGCTTCAGGCATCTCCTAAAGCACAATTGATTGGCCAGATTATTGGCTCTTGTGTCAGTTCAATTATTGCTACTGTGGCCTATTTGCTCTATACTACAGTCTACACTATTCCTGGGCCCGAATTTCCCGCTCCAACTGCGCAAGTATGGCTAGACATGTCTCGTCTAGTGAACGGACATCCCTTACCTCCTCATGTCGTCGAATTTGTTTGGTTTTTTGCCCTTTTGTTTGGTGGTTTTGTTATTCTGAAAGAAACAAGAAATGTGTCCTATCTTCCTCAAGGGATTGCCTTTGCTATTGGTATGTACAACCCGCCTAATTTCACCTTGGCTAGAGTGGTAGGCGGTTTATTGGCCACTTTATGGGAAAGGTATTGTAGTCGTTCAACTGAGACTGATCATTGGCTTGATCGATGGTTTTCAGATTACAAGAGCCTAGGCCAAGTCGCCATCATTATTGTAGCAAGTGGCTTTGTGCTTGGTGAAGGTACATGTGCTATAGTTAATATGGTATTGCATGCCTTTCAAGTGCCTCATTTTTGATATTTTCTTTTTTGTACTGATAAGCAAAGCAAATAAAACCAGGAAGAAAAGAAAAGAATACTGTGAAATGAGCAACTATTGAATGTTCTTCAAATTATCCTTGAATTGAGTTGATACTAATGTGAAACACAGAATGAGGCACAAAGCTAATATCATGTTCATTTGAAGACAAGTAGAATTTGTTGACATGAACCTTCCCTTCTGTTCTCATACATGGTATTCTGTCAAACTTTTTTTTTTTATTTGTTTCACAAACAACTGTTGGAATCGACTATTTCTTTCTCAAACATAGTCAAGTAATCAGTTGTTGTTGGCCTCTGCTTTTTGATAAGCTTATTGGGAGCATCAGAAGGTACAGCTTCTATTCTAATTCGCTTCTTTGTTTGAGGAGTTCTTCTAAATTGCAGCGTTGGTTTTGGTTGTTCTTTGCCTTCTTCTGCGAATAATGGAGCAGGTCGAAGTGGCAATGGGCCTATATCATATATATGACTTATGTGCTTAATGAACCAATGTAACTTTCTGTTGGTTCCGGGAGCAAATAGGGCTTGTGCGCGCAATGAGGGTATAGGAGCCAGTTTGCGATATCCACCTCGACGGGTCAGAAAGTGAACAGCCACTTCTTCTGTAATACCTGTTCTGGAAAGATTTAGGTAAGAAACATTCAACTTTATAATGTATTTCAGACATTTGTCGGTTAGGTCCGGTAAATCTGTCAAGTGCACCTCTTCAAGGTGATGCATGCCATATGGAGAAGCAAGTGTGGCCATATTGACCAAATAAGAAACTCCACGATCTGTTATGTTTGGGTTTTGACCGAGATCGAGTACTTGGAGATTGGTCATCGTACGAAGCAGATAAAGATCGTCATCACCTAAGCCGCTTCTGCCCAGTTGTAGACAGGTAATGAAGCAAGGAAACTTTTCAGAGATCATTCTGAGGCTCGGTAGTGCGGACAGTCCCATGGCTGCCCTTGATAAAACAAGTCGTGTCCAAGGTGTGTTAAGTCTTCTTAACTCATGAGGGAAAGTTGATGAACAAACCGAAAGTATGTTGATATTTAAAGGCAGTGAACGATTAAATACGTGCTCAAGAACAGAATAAACGACAGGCTCAAAAGGAATGTTTTCTAAAGAAGAAATAGCCTCCGTATGGTCTTTTAAATAATTTAAGCATATGGAATACAAACTAGACACCATGAATTCACAGCCTTCAATTTCAATAGTCATAAAAAAAGGAAAGAAAAGAAATGGAGTCTGTACTGGCATAAGTTGCTATTAACCCTTTACAGAGGATGTACTTTTGCGTTTCTCTCTTTCTCTTACTCTCATTCTGTCTGTTTGTCTATCAGAACAAAATCTGGTGAAACAATGATTTAAAATTGGAGTCTGCATAAGTTTGTTTTTGCTCTCTCTCTCTCTTTTTTTTTCTTCTCATGTCCTTTTTCACTATGAATCAAGATGCTCAGATATTTGATGATAACCAGCAGTGTCTTGAAGACCAATACCTCAATTCTCATATATCCCAGACTTCGTCAAACAACAACTCAAGCACGTTTATGACGCATGCCCCAACACATACTGCATCCACAACTACTAATGCAAACAAGAAAGAAGAGACTGTCGAGCCAAAAGTGAACGACACCTTTACCAAAAAGAAAGAAGCATTAAATTGGGCCCATCCTCGGTTCCATATGAGCCAATTTCAGTTATACGAAACAAAAACAGTAAGTGCTAGAGAAGTCCTAAACCTGCTTTGAATTTGACCCACACTCCCTTTCTGTTTCAATTGTTTGACAGCGATATTATCTGGTAGGCACTAATGAAGCGAAACAACGCTATCGAGTATTACAGATTCATCGGACGAACCCTACAGAGCTAGTTGTGATTGAGGATGATGTACTTTATACTGAACAAGAAAAGACACGGCTACTTAAGATGATTGAGGATGGCAACCTTAGTGTAGGTGGGCTTCAGCTTTCCTCTATGCGGATTTATGGTATTGTGGGATTTGTTCGTTTTACACAGGGATGGTACATGATTTTTATTACAAAGAGGCGCCAAGTGGCTATCTTGGGAGGGCATTACATTTATCACATTGATGAAACTCGTCTTGTTCCTATTGGTCTTGGCCACAAAATAGACAAGAATTCAGATGAAGCGCGCTATGTAGCTACTTTCCAAAACATTGATTTAGCAAAGAATTTCTACTTTTCATATACTTATGACATCACAAACTCGCTTCAGAACAATTTGACACAACCTCCTTTGGCCAAACCAGCCAGCCATCTGAACCAGGAAGAAAATAGTAGCAGCAACAATCATAATAATAATATTAATAACGATCCCGGGCTTTTACCCAACGATATGTTTATATGGAATCATTATCTATTGAGTTCTGGATTTGAAAATCTAAACAGTCGATCAGGTTGGGTGTTACCTCTGATTTATGGATTTGTGGATCAGGCCAAGATTTCCGTTTTTGGTAGAAGTATCATGGTCACCTTGATTGCTAGACGATCTCGTTATTTTGCTGGTGCAAGATTCCTTAAGCGTGGCGTAAACGACAAAGGATTTGTGGCTAATGATGTAGAGACTGAGCAGATTGTAGCTGATATGTCAACCACCTCCTTTCATTCAACAGATTATCTTTATGGTAACCTTCGCTATACTTCTTATGTGCAGCATAGAGGATCAATTCCCCTGATTTGGTCTCAAGATACGACCAACATGTCTCCTAAGCCACCTATTGAATTGAATGTAGTTGATCCCTTTTTCTCGGCGGCTGCACTTCATTTTGAGAACCTTTTCCAGCGGTACGGAACACCCTGTATTGTGCTCAACCTGATAAAGCAAAAAGAAAAGACAAAGCGTGAATCTATTCTAGGACGAGAGTTTGCAGAAGCGATCTCTTATCTAAATCAGTTCTTGCCGGATGATAAACAAATAAAGTACATTGCTTGGGATATGTCAAGGGCATCTAAAAGCCACGATCAAGATGTTATTGGGTTTCTCGAGAAAATCGCAGACGAGACAATGGAAGCTACAGGCTTCTTTCAAAGTGGTATTTCTTTGGATGGGAATGCAAAGAGACCAAGGCAGCAAGGTGTCTTGAGAACCAACTGTATTGATTGCTTGGATCGAACAAATGCTGCTCAATTTCTTATGGGTAAATGTGCATTGGGCCATCAGCTCTATGTATTGGGCGTGATTGCCTCCCCCAAAATCGATTTTGATTCAGATGCAGTCAACATATTTACAGAGATGTATCATGATCATGGCGATACAATTGCTTTGCAGTACGGTGGTTCTCATCTAGTCAACACAATGGAAACTTATAGAAAAATTAATCAATGGACAAGTCACCCAAGAGACATGATAGAATCTATTCGTCGCTTCTATGCTAATGCATTTTCAGGTAAGATGCTTTCTTCTTCTTCTTTTTATCGAGTGAAGGTAAATTAGCTTAATGCTGTTCTTTGTAGATGCCGACAAGCAGGATGCAATCAATCTGTTCTTGGGTAATTTTGTTACCAAGGATGGTCAACCGATGTTGTGGGAACTAAGTTCGGACTATCATCTACACAATCAGCATCCATTAGAAAAAACTGAGCGAAGAGAGTAAGTGAGATGTGTATAGAACATAGGCAATTTTTATATGAAAATACAACCTTGTAGCTATCGATACTGGTACAAGAAAGAAGTGCTTGAAAAGAAAATTGAAGAGCAAGCTCCTGAGCTTTTTGAGATACCCAAACAATTTCGCATACCTGCTGTGGATCCAGACGCAAGCGATCTTTATCAAGGTCATTGGGTGGAGTGCTATCATCATAAACACTTTACAAGCCTTGATAGTCTTTTCACCTTCAACATGAATGGTACACTTAAATACAGACCACTAAAGCTCTCCGCTTATTCGAAAGAAGCCAAAGAGTAGGATGTCATCTAACCAAGAGAGATAAAAAAAAAACTAATGATGTCAATCAATTGACTAGATTAACCAAAGCAGAAGCACTCGATATGAGTCCTTTTACTGTGAGAGCATCTAAGAGCAATTCATCCAACACCAATGCCCAGCTCAAAGAAAAAATCGAAGCAGAAGATACAAATAGAGCAAGCAGCAGCGAAAAAGTCCCTGTCTGGACTATTGAGGGAATTACACAGAATAACCTTGAGCCAAGTGTGACCCTTGCAGAACATAAAGAATACAAAAGGTAACGACACCTCAACAGCACACCCTATTCATTACAAACTAATCTCTCTACAAATGAAAAAAAAAAAAGATATACTCAGCAATTCAAGAATATTGAAAAGCTTATGGTCACTCATAGTGATCGCAACACCTATAACAGTATGGAGAATTTTCCTGAATTTCAACAGTATCAGAATTATGTAAACAAAAATGCACTGGACATAAATCCAAGTGCTATTAAAACAACAGGAATCGACGAACAAGTCTATCATACATACGTCGATATTCCTCGCCGTGCCGCTTCTGTTCAAGTGAGTCGAGAGTGGAATGGGATTGCACGAAAGCGATATGAAGGATATGCGAATTACCTAAGATATGGCAAATATCCTTCTTCTCAGTTTTCATCTTTACAAAAGCAATCATCTTCCACTGGTGCAACAATCGCCAATTCTGCTGACTAGTAAAAATAAAACGAATTGTTTCAAGTATTCAACATATTTGTCGATTTGTGACAAGCTAAGAACAGATGAATGCAAAGCGATTAAACACTACTTTCAAAAATCAAGCAACTCCTAGTAATGTCACTAGACAAAGTAGGAAACTAGCAACAATCGCACGTGGCTTAATTAACAACAGATCTTCCTGAAAAAATAAACTGGTATTACTGTTGGCAAGTCAATTTAATCTCAAGTGGTGAATAATGCAAATGTACGAGAGTTTATTGAACCCTCTTTTTTTTAAAAAAAGAGTAATGAAAGAAAATCTAAAAAAAGCTGTTGCCTGTAGTTGCTGTGGTAGACCATGGATTCAGTGATGCTTGCTGAGGCTGTACAGCAGTACTAAGGTATGATGCTGATGCCATCTGGGTGAAGGGGTTGGATGTTGTTTGTGGTGCTGGTGATAATGATTGAATAGGAAAGCTATTTATAACATTATTACTTGAGGGGAGTGCTGAAAGAGAAGAGAGTTAGTCTCTTGGCTAAATCACAAGAAAATGGCAACTTACATGGAAGTGACTTTGGCGCTGAGGCGCTAAATGGGTTGTTAACCACTTGTTGTGTAGGTTGTGAAAACATGGATGGTTGAAAGGGTTGTTGAGATTGAAATGGCTGTTGGAAGGGCGAAGAGAAGTTAGTTTGTGACTGATCAGACTGCTGTTGTAATGGCGTAGCAAAAGCAGTGTGTTGGGGCTGTTGCAATGATGGTGCGAATGCAATTTGTTGTTGTGGTTGCTGTGGTTGCTGTGGTTGTACTGGGAAAGCAACTTGCTGTGATGAGAAAGCAGAAGGTGGTTGCGACAAAGCAAAAGGATTATACGTATTTGTGCTAGCTGTATTAGCAAGCAATGAATTGTTGTTCAAAACATTGCTATGAAGAGTAGGCATTGAGTTGGAGCGATTGGATAGATATTGCTGGCTTGATGCGTTTTGATTGGCTAAAAGTGTAGCACTTTTGGCTTCATTCACAATAGTAATAGCAATTTCAACATTGCCACCCGCACGGCGAAGTGCATCTATATTTTGTTGTCGATCCGAAAATCCCAATTTCATCAAATGTTCTAATTTCTGCTCATCTGACATCACTTGAATCGGTTGCTTTTGCTGAAGGTAAGGCTGCTGCGTTTGAGGCTGTTGTGTCAATCTAGACAAGATTTCCACTGTAGCCTCAAGGTTGCCTTGAGTTTGAGATAAGATCTGTCTGTTCCTCAATTCATCTTTGAAACCCATCTCATGCAATTGCAATAATTTGTATTGCAGACCAGCCATGTTGTCATTGATATTGTTGGTTACAGGGACAGAAGATGATCTTTTGGGTAACACCTGCAAGCGAGCAACAGCAGGGCTAGCTTTTTGCACTGTAGGTTGCACCTGTACTTGTGACTGTAGCTGAGGTTGCACTTGTGTCTGCTGTGACATTGGTGAGGATGGTGGAGGTGATGCCTTTTTAAGAAATACAAAAGATGAATACAATAAGGGTCAAAAAAAAAGTAGACTTAACGACCTACCATCACTTGTCTATTTATATTCTCCATAGTAAAGGCACGTTTTTCCCATTTTGTCCGAATATACTTCTCAATAGCACTAAAAAAAAAAAAAAGATAGAATCAATACAAGGTAATATTACTTCATAGTGACCTTTTTTTTGTGCGTGTGTGTATACACTTACTGATCGTCTTCTTGTGTAATTGGAAGTGGATGGTTTGCAGGATTGGGATTAATCTTTTGATTGACTACTGTATTTCCTCCTGAGTTGCGCATTATCTAAAGAGAGAGAAAAAATCAGCAATGAGCCTAATTACTTGTTTTGAACAAGTGTCTTACTTCAATTTGCTCCATACTCCATTGGTCCATAGTGATAGACTTGACTTTTGATATATGAGTGCCCATTTTTCGGTGAATACCTGCACAGCGAATACAGAGGAAGACGCCAAGCGAATAAGAAGCCCATCGAGGATCTAACACACCTGTTTAGCACTCATGTTTATTTCTATAAATCAATGACTAATAAAAGTTTACTTCTAGCACCACAGTCTGCACAAAATTCATTTTCAGGTCGCTTGACAATCTCATTCAAAATACGCTCATGTCTTTCTTGTACTGCCTTTGACTGTCTTTCGCTCATGTTTATATCAATCAATCAAAACTACTATAAATTATAGATAGACACAAAAGAGGAAAAAAAAAAAAGAGGATAAAAAAGAAAAAATAAATAAATAAATAATTAGATGATACACAAGCGGGATATTAAAAAGTGAAAGTTTTAATTTCATTTTTTTTGCAGTGGCATTTTGAAGTTTATTGAATCTGCTAAACTTTTTATCGAGAAAACCCCCCCCCAAAAAAGTACCGATTTGAAATCTAAACTGAAGGACTCTTTTTCCTCATTTTGTCTACCAGTGAAAATACAAAGACTGTCTGTGATATCCCTCTAAAAAAAGAACAAGACTTAAATAACATTTTATCAAATAACTCTTTGCATGAATTGATGAATGATTACTGCAGCTTGATTAGTTGTCTGAAAGATCAAGTTACACGTTTTTTTTTAGTTTAATTTTTTTCGTTATCCAATGGACAGAAAATCAAATGAAACCTGTTCAGTCTTCATCAGACTCAAGTATAGTACCTGATTTCTTTTTTCTAAGTAGAGAGTGGCTACCATTGCTTTAAAGCATCAATCCATTCGTCTTTTATCAGTTGAGTGTTTCTGATAAACAATAAGAAATCAAAGTGCGAATAATGCAGTCAATAAAATTTTAAATAGATGGTTCACAGTGAGTTCAGCTAGAGAAAGCACTATTTTCACAAGTAATCTTCTATTCGATGGTTGGCTAGCGATTAACTAATGGAGTTAAATTCTTCAAAGAATTTCATAACAACCTAGGAAATGTTAATCTTGCTGTTCTTTTCCTTGGTCAAGTGTGAGTTGTAAGCACCAAAATCCAAAAAAAAAACTGAGAGTAAGAATAAATTTCAAGCATATGATTATTACATAGTTAAACAACATTTTGTTGCACGGTTTGACCTAGAAGGCTGCTAAAGCATAGCAGAAAAACTGACGACGATAAAAGATATTGATATCGAATACAAGGGCAGTATTTGTAGCTTCGAAAACTATGGCAGCATTTAAGCTATTTGTAATTGGAACATATTCGAGTGTCTTGATTGTATTTTGTAGCAAGAATGATTGAGTTTTTTTTTTAAAGAAAAAATGGAAGTTGTTAGTAAGCTAATAGCTATTCATCAAGAAAGTTATTAACGTGTCTCTGAACTTAAAGCTACAAAAACATTGTTGATATTCGAAAACCTTCACATAAAAACCTTCACATAAAAACCTTCACATAAAAACCTTCACATAAAAACCTTCATGTAAAACAACAAAAAACTGAGTGCATCAGCCTGTTGAAAAAACGTTTCTAAACATGATGGTTCACTCAGTTTCTGAAATTTCATATAAAAGTTTTCATGTAAAGGTTTCTGAAAGTTGATCGGTTTTTCAAAATTTAAGCCAGGGAGATATAGAGGGGACCAAGGAAATGAAACAAGTCAATGCACTGCTAAAATTTAAAAGATTGTTATGTGTACGTGTAACACATTTGGGCCAATAAAAACTGTATATAGCAATTTTTATGTTCCCTTCATATGATGGTGATTGTTTTTAGGAACTGACATCCATACAACAAAAGTTTTCCTTTCTCCAATTTATTATTAAATATGCCCTTCCCTGACAAAAAAAAAAGCCAGATTCAATGCCCAAAAAAAAAGGACACTAAAGGAAAATTCTTAAAAGAGAATGTTCCTGAAGTTATTTCTGAAGAAGTAATGGAAGTCGATGAAGATTGGGAAACTTTGGGTGGCGAAATGGATATGTCAGCCCTTTCCCGCCTTAGAGATAGTGTATCCTCTGACGAGAAGAGAAAGATCCACTACACTAAGGACTCTACAACCACAAAGTGGAGAAGAAAAGTGGAATCCATCAAAATAGACCTCAAATCTATCTTGTTCAACTTTGGTACTACTGTTGCTAACAGTAATATTCAGGAACAAGTCGAAGGCGAAGAGCAGAATGCTGGAGATAAGCTGACTCATCCTCAGAGGGAACTGATCAAGATAAACGATTGTATCGATTTGTTGCATGAGCAGATAAAGCCCGAAATGAATCAGAGAAAGGAAGGTAGCTCAGTGGGCTCATACAATCAATGCCGCTTGCACTCTGTCCTTTTGTACCTGAGCTTCGTTTGAAAACTATATTAAAGCATTTAGTAAGCACGGTAATGACAGTGAAATTGAATTTGAGGTAAAAAAAAAATTGTAGAAAAAAAATATTTGTCCCATAGAAAAGTAAGAGCACCTGAACATATTTGAAAGCCTATATAGGAACAAAAAAGTCTAACTATCGATTGCCCTCAAATACAGATAGGCCGCACAAAAATCCGGGATCTTGAAATTGAAACAACTTTTTGTTTTTGCGATTAATGCTTATGTGTGTTTTCTATTTAGCTGATTTAAATAAACCGATTTATCAGGCATGTTTCTGATATAGTAGTTTTGATAAAATCTAGAATATTTTCTTTTTTCATGTTTTCTTTTCTTCTTCTCTCTTTGTCGCCATCTCTCAATCATTCATATATTCTCTATGAAACGAAAGAAAGGAAAAGCCTCAGTAGAGGAATATCAAGAAGAAGGTAAGACACAGGTATTCTTTAGCTGTAACATCAAATCATTAACTCGATAATTGTTCTCAATCAAAGCACCCCCTATTGATACATCAGATGACGATTTCCAGCCACCATTACTTGCCTCTAAAAAAAAAGCAGAAGACAAGGGTCCTTCCTCATTCTCATTCTCTAGATAAGTTATCTGAAAGACAATCAGTCTTTCCATACCCAATAGTTTCTGAGTTTACCGAATAATATACAATGGATAGACCTGTTTGCTCCTGGGCCTTCAACTGTTTGTCAACCACCTCCTCTTCCGTATGTTGTTCCTTTTGAATATTCAACTCATGCTGCTTCAATAGCATTGCCTGTCGGTACTTCAACATCACCTTCCCATAAACCTACATCAGTTATTTTAAAAGAGGTACAAGTAAAAATTGACAAATTCAATGAACTTCGTAAAGCCAAAGGCCAAAAACAAGCAAAAAATCAGTCTTCAAGCGCTGTTTGTAAAACATGTGGAGAATCAGGTCATACACGTTCATCTAGTAGCAAATGCAAGTTTCATAAGGCTAGTAAGCAAAAAAAAAGTCTAAAGATTTTACTCGAACTTCAGTGATCAAGACAAACTTGAACAATATTTGCTTATGTGGATGAATATCTTACAAGCCAAATTTGCAACAAGTATAAATCAAGGACTTTAGGCAATGTGATTGACAGAAATACATTGCGAAGAGTACATACGATCCTCGAGTGCGAATCTTGTAGAATCGTATGGAATCGCGATGTCAATGCTGCCAAGAACATTCATTATGTTTTCACTTATCAAGCAAGTCATAACAATGAAAGACCACCTATCTTTCTAAGACCTTCCACTTAACACAACAACAATAACATTGCTGTGCTCCTTATAGTTTGTAAGTGTTTCAAGAAATCAAAAGATATTGAAACAAACTAGCATTTTTTTACATTTAAATTTGATAGCACTATAATGAGAAGTATAGATTACTCAAACACATCTATTGAAACTATTAATAGTGTTGTTGTGTTCATTTCAACTACTTTATGCTTACACAAAATTAACTGATGAAGAGATAAATTAAAATGATGGATCTTTTTAAGCAAATTTGGCACATTGTTATAGCACGAAAGAATTTTACAGGCGGGGGGTTGTTATTGACAAAGGACTAAAACTACATATGTAGAGCTCTTTACTCATTGTGTTTTTTCTTTGAAATATATATCAATTTCCTTTCTGAAGGCTACTACGATCATTTGTGTATTAAAGCTTCATTTTTTAGGTAGGAATGTGACATTTACTTCCAGGTCACTAAGGACTTTTTTTATTCAGTTGAGGTTTGCCCTTGGCTCTAGTAAGAGACATAGACGGAAGTCTTTAGACATCTAGCTAGCAAAAAGAATGCTGCGAACAGCTTCAATTGACTTCAATTCAAATGAAATTGGAGAAGCGGGTGCTATAAGCCATAAATTCTTTTAATTGCGCAAAGCAAAGTCAATGCTGACAGCCTGGTTTAGCAGAAACTTTACTCTTTAAAACTCAGCAACAATAATAATCCGAAGTTCGGGCCGGATCCTGAATTAAGCAGCAGCTAGTGAATTTCCTATTCACACTGTATTTTTTTTTGGGCAAGCGCCTGGAGTCGTAAAAGCAAACCAACGACACATCATTTTGCTCCTTCTCTCAACCTAAAGGTATCCATCCATCCAATACTACCACCCATTCAACCCTATGCAATGACTGCTCTCTGCCTATCAACATCGGATCACTAACCATCTGTTATTTTTGCATTTGTCTTCTCAACTATAGTACCGAAAATGGAAGCTGTACAGACATTCGGCCGTAAGGTGAGCTATCCAAAGATCATCTATACAAACACCAAAGCAGAATATCATTGACCAACAACTTTTTTTTCTTTTGCTCATGTAGAAAACCGCCACTGCTGTTGCTCACTGCAAGCGTGGACGTGGTCTCATCCGTATCAACGGTTCTCCCATCGAACTCCTCGAACCCGAGATCTTGAAGTTCAAGGTTTACGAAGTTATCCTCCTTTTGGGTGAAGAACGTTTCGCTAACGTTGATATCAGAATCAGAGTTAACGGTGGTGGTATGTTATAAAGAGAGAAAAGAGAAAAAAAAGGAAAAAGTTGATGTTGACATGTTTTGATTAGGTCACACTTCTCAAGTTTATGCCATCCGTCAAGCTCTTGCTAAGGCCATTGTCGCTTTCTACCAAAAGTTCGTCGATGAAGCCGCCAAGAAGGAGATCAAGGAAATCCTTGTTCAATACGATCGTACTCTCCTTGTTGCTGATCCTCGTCGTTGTGAACCCAAGAAGTTCGCTGGTCCTGGTGCCCGTGCCCGTTACCAAAAGTCTTACCGTTAAAAGTACTGTATTGTCAAATGCTATGGGAGACTTTGGTTTCTATGGCACCTTTATATACTTTCTACATGGTATCATTTTGAAATAAAGCAAAGTGTTTTTTAAAAAAACAAATGCATACTGTTAGTAGTTGACATCCAGACACAAATTATATAATGTATTATAAACAGCCAGCGATAACTGCAAATTAAAGAAAAATAAGCATGTATTCGGTACCAGAGCGAGGGAGGTGAAGGGTTGTTGGGCTTTCTTTTAGCTTAAGGGTCACTCAAGACGAATGAGAGAACTTTTCATAGTAAATTGCTTCAAATCATGAAATACGTTTCAACCTAAATCTTTTGTGTATACTCAGTTTTCAAGGGCAATTAGAGGGCTATTACCAACTTGATGTGTTGTATGAAGAGGTAACCGTTACTTTTAAGTGTCAAATGAGAGACTCGAGAACTTTAGTTGTGGAGATTTTCTTTCATTCTCGGTTTTCTCTCAATACCTTTATTTGTTTTTCTTTCGAGCAACTTCTTTCCATATACTATTGATACAATAACAAATCAGTAAGGTTGCAATTAACAGTTGTTGATGAGATTCTCTCAATAAATGAGCACTGACTTGAAATAAAATCTTTACACTCGCTTATTCTGTTACAGCGGCAGAAATGTATAGAGGGGCTCTAATGTGCTTTTATCTCCAAGTTTTGTATCGCCCTCGTCTCAACTCCAGTTGTAGCTGAAGCGATAACAATAATATTAAAAGGAATCCTCGCACCAAAGTTATTTTGAAAACGATCTTTTGAGAAATAAAGGCAAAAACAAGCCCTTTAACTTGTATCGACACATTGTAAGCTTATGAGTTAATAAGAATGTCATTTACAGGATACTTTAAAGACAATTTATCTAAACAACATCAGTCAAGATAAATACTCAAGTTCTCATAATCTTATATACAGTAGTCGCTCTATTGATGACAAACCAGCATCTCCTTTCCGTCAATATATAGGCAATGTATTTCCAGAAGGTTTAGACAGGATAAATATTACACAGGAATACCAGCTATTTTAAGTAGCTTGAACAAAGAATTAATAATCAAAGGCTTGAATAATGGGGAGCTTTATGAAGAAACAACTATAGGTTTTGGCAGTCACCAAACTACTAGCTAAACACTGTCTTTTTAACGCTAACAATTACTCTAATAATACAGAGGGTCAATCATTCCCGATCAGTAATTTTCAAATATCCTTAATGAAGCTCTGGATGACACTGCTCTGGATATAAAAGAAGGTGAAAGCACGTGTATAGAATCCAATTTCATTGTAATAATCTAAATATACATAGAAACAAAAGCCAGATGGTTTTACTAATTCTATTGACAGCGGTTTTAGCCAACCTATCTGTTTGCTACCTGCAACAAAGAAAATAGAGTTATTTGTTATATAGCAAACTAAAGTGAGACAAGACTTTGTAAGTCAAGTGCTTATACCAGTCAGCCAAAAATGTTACGATAAACAAGACCATCCTATTCTACCTCCTAGACTTTTCTTTCAGCAAATCATACAATAACTTCGTGTCCACAAGTAAAGTAGGTTGAGCGAATACTGTTAAGCAAATGCTTGTTAGTGCTCACATCTTTCGACGAAGTGTTCTTTTAAAGAGAAAGAGAGAAAGAGGCAAAATTGTTTGTACACGCAGTGCAAACATTGATTGTGTCTTTGCGAATACAAACAAGAAGTGTTCTTGGCTCCTGTTCTACGGACATCCGGACCTAAATATGTCATTGTTTTGCCAAATATGTATTCAGCATTACTGTAGTCAGGCCACTGTCACAAATGGTTCTAATTTGGGAATTCCAGACAACAATGAATAGGTGGTATAAGCATTAGTATTGAAGCGTCTGCTAGGTATTGGTCTCTCTCTCTTTTTTTCTTTTTTGAAAAAAGATCTTATTTAGTCAATTGCTTATTGAAAGGAATGGTTTAACTAAAGAACACAGGCATAATTCATAATTTTCTTTTGTAGCAGCAATGTAGTCAATATACAGAGTCATTGGTAACAGACAATAATAAGGCTTAATATAGTTTGATGAATAGATCATCATACTGATGTTCAATATTTAAAGTACGAACCACTTTTTGTATGTAAAGGAGATTCCAATTTGTTCTTTGTTTAGACAGATCAATTTTTTTTGATTTTATAGAGTTATTTTAGCATTTGACATGATTGAGATGGACGGCTTTCCTCCCAAAATAATTTGGTTGTAAACAATCTGCCCATACATACAGGCAGCATGATCATAGAGCAGGCATTTCCTTGTTACTTTGTTCCTGATGGCTTGCTGTGAAAGAAAGGAAGGTAAAACAGAGAGTTTGTACCTAGCGTTCCTTGAGTAATTACAGGTTGCTAGCTCAGTCATCTTTCGAGGGATTTGTACACCGCTCCGTGCATTTAATATAAAAACAAAGTATTATTTTGACAAAAAGATACCGCAAATTGAAAAATAATAAAAAGCAAAGTCTGATACTTGAAAACCCGCCCTTTGGCGTTGGAACCACCTATATGACGTCTTTTTATATTTATACAGATATCTCTGTTCTCAGAGGACCATAAAAAGATTTTTTTTAAGGAATAAATAAACCTTTTTTTCCCTCTTCTTCTTACAATCTTCATCTCTTTTTCTATACACATACACAATGGCTACTGTAAGTAATTTTTTTTTCTTGCTTCTTCTTCTGTTCCTTTCCCCCCTTCTACAGTTCGAACTAGACACACCTTTTAAAAGAAAAAAAAGCGTGTTTAAATATAACAAAAGAGGGGGGAGGCACCATCTTGTTTGCAAAGCCGTGTTTGGAGATGTTACATCTTCATCTCCTTTTTTTTTTACTTCTTTTTTTCATCTTGTTCAATGAAGAGAGACAAAGGCACAAACATACTCATCTGTTCACTTATAGGAACGCGAAAACAATGTCTACATGGCTAAGCTTGCCGAACAAGCCGAGCGTTACGACGGTAAGTCAACTTTCTGGGTCATTGTTTGCTAGACAGCAACTTCTCACTCTGTTTTTCGTTTGCTATAGAAATGGTTCAATTCACCAAGGAAGTTGCCAAGGTAAATGACTTGTGATTGACGTTTTAAGAAGATGTTATTGACCTTCTTCGTTTTTTTCTTGTTTAGATGGGCATCGAGTTGACTGTTGAAGAACGCAACCTTTTGTCTGTTGCTTACAAGAACGTGATTGGTGCTCGTCGTGCCTCTTGGAGAATTGTTTCTTCCATTGAACAGAAGGAAGAAAGCAAGAGCAACACTGCTCAAGTTGAAAAGATCAAGGCTTACCGTCAAAAGATCGAAACCGAACTCCAAGAAGTTTGTCAAGATATCTTGAGTGTCTTGACTGATGACTTGATTCCCAACGCTCAAGGTGGTGAATCTAAAGTCTTCTACTACAAGATGAAGGGTGATTACCACCGTTACCTTGCTGAATTCTTGACTGGTGATGCTCGCAAGAACGCCGCTACCGAAGCTCACGATGCTTACAAGAATGCCACTGATGTTGCTCAAACCGAATTGGCTCCTACTCACCCCATCCGTCTCGGTCTTGCCTTGAACTTCTCTGTCTTCTACTACGAAATCCTCAACTCTCCTGACCGTGCCTGTCACTTGGCCAAGCAAGCCTTTGATGATGCTATTGCCGAACTCGATACCCTCTCTGAAGAATCTTACAAGGACTCTACTCTTATCATGCAATTGTTGAGAGACAACTTGACTTTGTGGACTTCTGATTTGCAGGAAGGTAAAGATCTAAAAAAGAGAAATGCATAGATTCAGAAGGAACTGGTTTACTCATTTTCTCTCTCTTTTTTTTTGAACAATAGAATCTGACAAGGCTGAAAACAAGCCTGAAGATGCTGAAGAATCCAAGTAGATCATCTCATCAAAGCAATACGTAGATTTTCAAACACAACAACCTTCTTTTTTTATATATGTTAACTGATTAAAAATAATAAAAGAAAAAAAAACATATGACCAAGATAATATATGCTTATGTTGACTACTGTCCCCCCCCCCTTCTCCTTCCTTCCCCCCTTTTTTTTTTACTCCCTTACCTTCTATATACCTTTTCAAGAGGCAAATAAGAAGACAACAGCAATTGTCTGGGATGCATTTTATTACCATTTTCTCTCTGTTAGAAAAAAAAAGCCTGACATTTAGTACTCGTGTGCCCTTGAACAAATCAAATCGAGAACAAGTTGTTGCGTTACCATAAATGAATTGGTCCCACACTGTAGCTTAAAAATTAACTCTCGCCCCTTCTTTCTATATAAAATAGTAGCAACACCGAACAGACTAGACATGATTTCGAACAGATTAATTCATAACAAGATGGCTATTATTAAAAAGAAGGTTAAGACGTGTCAAATATTTCACTCAAATTGGTTTTATTTTTGTTTTATTTGTAAAGGGCTGCAACTTTTCAAAAATACTACTTTGCCTACCATATGTTGATTTTTTTTTATTAAAAAGTGTGTGTGTGTGATAAGAAATATTACTAAATGTGACATCTGTCATATATCTCTATTTAATTATTCCTTCGAGTATGCGTAGCCTCTCTATGCCAACTTGTCCCAACTTAAATTCTACTTGAAAGGGCTCGATTAATTTGTATTGGGGAGGATACAGGCTTTTCTTTTTTTTTTTGCACTTCCAAATTTTTAACTTGCGCACCAATAAAAACAATTTGCGCATCGGCAAAAGTATTTTGCGCCTCTTGAAAAAGATATGTTGTGCTAAGTGGTTATTTGGAGCATACGCTCATGATTTAAACATCTGTCAAAAAATGAGTAAGAATGTCTTATCCAGCCTTGTCAATTTTCGGGAGTGACTTTTGCAGAATAAATAATTCAATGGTTAAGGCTCAAAGTCATGGCGAGTGTATTCCTCTTCGCTCCAACCTTCACTTTTGAGGATGAATACGAAAAAACGGTACGCCCGTAGTAGTTTCCTTTAAAAATGAAGTAACTGAGCGGAATTTTTTTTGACAGTAAAGAAAAAAAAAAGGCCTGCCTAAAAGACTACTTTTTTTTAGAAATGTCTATTTTATTACACTCCATAAAAACCCACTTTGCTCGTTCAATAAAGCACACACAGGGTAGGTAGAGAAAAAGGGAGGGAGAGAGAGAAAAGACGGTTATTGAGGATCGCTTTCTTCTCTTTTGGTTTACTGACAGCTTGCTACAATAGTCTCATTCTACAATACTCGATCGATCCCTGTACGATCTGCTTTAGACAAAAAATCGATCCAGTTTACAAGCAAACACTTAAAGCAAGCACTCGAACGCAAGGATGTTGTATTCTATGAAGCACCTAAAGGTGTCAAGCGAACCTTTTTTTGGATGTATGTTTCTGCTGGTGTTCAACTTATGTTCTGGTAAGTATAGAGCTAACAAGAGAAAAAAAAATGCAGTTGTTCAGTTTATTTTTTTTTAAAGGGGTAATTTGGCTCATTTAGCTTATGTATCTTATGCTGTAAAAGAAAGGTAAATAGACAAGGCCTCTAGTTAATGATACAGTTGTTGTACTCAACCCATTTCTTTTTCTCAAAAACAATAGTGAAGAGGAAGACGCACCTGCTGTATTGGCTCCTCAAGGTAAGCGGTTAGCAGTAGCAGGTGGATTGGTGACAGTAGGTGTTGCTATAGCTTCCTTTATGTGTCTTTATCCTTGGAGGTAAGTAAAGAAAAGAAGCAATTATAATGTTGTGTCATCTTGTCTCTAAATACAAGTCATTATTCAGATACATTGATCAGTTGATCTTGCTAAAAGGAGCTCAAAGAGTCAAGTTAGTGACACATGCCCGTTGGATTGAATCACAAAAGTTCAAGGAATATCCTATCGAACAGCTTTACTGTAGACAGAAAGTATTTACAGGTGTTGGCAAGAACGGCACAGATGCTATTGGCACCAAAGCTAGTTCTTCGCACATTTTCTTGAATGCACGAGGCGAAAGAATGGCTTATATGTTGGATAGAAAAGGATCTTTTATGGATAGCAAATTGTTTGATGGTCTATGGTTTGGTCAAAAATGAAAATAAAAATTGCAAAATCTATATGTATACAAATGTCTATGAAAGGGGTGCAGTAATAGAGGCTTGTTGACGCCACTGCATTTGCTTTGTGTATTCATAAATACAAATAGCACCACTCACATGTACGTTCAATGAACGCGTAATACCATACTGAGGAATTTCAATTGTGACATCTAGCATTTGTAACAAAGCGGCAGGTACACCTTGTCTTTCTTTACCTAAAAGCAAAACGCATTTTTCAGGGAACTGATAGGTACCTAAAGTAGCACTAGTCGTTGTCTGCTCAAGACCACATAAGGTATAACCCTCATCTTTCTTTTGTTGTAAAAAGGCTGGAAGATCGGCCTCAGTGACTTCCGCCATAGGCATCCATTTTTCTGAAGCTACACTCACGGTAGTAAAGCCAATGTCTTCTTTGATCTTGAGAGAAGGCACAATCAAAGTAGATGCATTGAAGATTTCACAGGTTCGACAAAGACCAGCCAAGTTGGGCAATCGATCAATCAAACTAGCCACAACAATCAAATCATTGCGTTTACGCTTCTGTTGGACTAGATGTTTTGTCAAATCCATATCCGTCTCTAACATCATTTCCCATGGCATGATCTTCTTTTGGAACACATCCTCTGTTATACTGCTTTCTGTGTTTACCTGTTGTTGTTCAGTTTCATCCTGAATGGCAATCAATTCAGAGGGATCGGCTGATGTATAAACTGAATGACGGGCAGGGTTATCAAAGGGACAGCGCTCTACTGGACTAGGGTTGATACGGATAAATGATTTCTACAAGATAAACGCGAATGAGTTGTTGTATGCTTGGCAGAGTGAGATGAGAAAGATGAGATGACTTACAGATCCAATACGTTCATTCTCAATCACATCAAATTCAGCCAACATTTGTCGAAATATGAATTCGACATTGTAATCAGCTACAGGATCAAACTTGGTCATATAGAACAATTGTTGAAGCTTATCCCAATACTTGATACAGTCTACATAGGAGTCCATAAAGGCATTCATGCTCTGAATGTACTTATCGTCTTCAATACCTTCACCAAACCCGCGACGAAGACAAGCTTTGTAGTTACGTTGCCATGCACAATAACTGAATAAACGAATGGTGAAATGGTTTGTAATAAGCCATGGCATTAATTGCTTGAAAATGTCTTGAAAGTAAGGTTTGGCATGATCATCGGGTAAGACATCACACAGGGTAAAAGTGACAGTTAGCAAGGAGATGACAAAGTTTGGTTTATGGCTTGAATCGGTCAATCGTTGGTAGAACGTAGGCAAGTGGTTGGGATATCGTGCTAGCAAGCGAACAAGAGCCCATTCAACATAGCAACGCACAGATGTTACTGTTTCCTTGCGCATCAATTCAAAGTACTGCTCAAAGTAATGCTCCAAGCGGTCTTCAGTAGCAAAGTCAATGATTAGCATAATGGAACAACAAACACGTAACTTGAGACGATGTTCAATAGTAGACATGTACATGAATTCATAGAGAATATCCTCATTGACAATGCGGAACAGATGATCCATCAATTCGTTAGCAAATACTACGTGTGTCTTGTTACTCAAATCAAGTCGAAGCAGGAGATCATTGACATAAACACGAACAAGGTAATCGTTTTGACTGAATACGGACTGTGCAGTTCTATTTACAAAAACGAGCTAAGCAATATGTTGGCTTATCTTTTTCTTCTCCCCTCCCCCACTTACCCTTCTGCTTCTTGAATGGCTGCTGCTGAAGCCAATTTGGTAGCGAAAGCAGCTTCCAGTTTTTGATCATCTCTATCTCTGAGAGGTCCAAAAACAGCTAGTCGAGCAATTTCTGAGGCATATTGAAGCATGGATTGATCTGTTTCAGGAGTGAATTGAGACCAATAACCATGCAATAACTTGGCTGCTTGTGCCACAATAGATGGTTTCAATTCACCTATCTGGAGCACCATATGGAGAGCTTTCTTAATAGGACTTTCATCCCCTTCATTCAGTTCAGGAACAGATAAGAGCTGAGGTTGGAACAAGACGTCGATAAATGCACGCATCAAGAGAGGATATGTCTTTGATTGAGATGCATTTTCTTTCATCAAGGCAGTAGCATAATCGATGCAGCTCATGACCATCTCAGGTGTCTTTTCCCAAGGAAGAGCTAAAAGAGGACCAAAACTACGAATGATAGCTTCCCCACAAAGTTCAGAACCACTTTCGAGTTGATCGATGGCTTCATCGTAGAGTGCTACGGGATCAAATAAGGGCTTGTCTAATTGTCTTGATTGAACCTATAAAGCAAGTTTAATTCATACAGACAACAGAAAATCACAAGCCATTTTCTCCATCTCCTTTTTTCTTATATAGATATACCTCTGAAGCATATCGAACAATGCTCTCAATACATTCCCATTTACAACGGATAAAAGTAGAGAGAGAATCACCCCAAGTTCTAATCATACAAAAGCTTTAGAAATTTCTTTTGATTTATGGTTTTCCCCTATACTTATTTTACCTTTCGCGTAAAGCTTCTTGAGTTCGCTTCATCTGGAATTTATAGACTAATGAGACAAGTGTATCATCACAATCCAGTTCAAAACACTCGAATTGTCTTGCAGCAATGTATAGAATATTAAGCACAGTCAAGTAGGCAGGTTTTGACATTTCGTGATTAGCATCTCCAGCTATACATTAAGATGCATTAAGACAACAGAAATCCAACGATACACAGCATACTATACTTACAATGATTACGATATTGCATAAATTCGATACATTTGCTGTAGTGTTGTTGAATCAACTGTTTTCGCTGCTCTTGCTCTAGTGTTGTTTTACCAAGCAAGATTCTCTTTGTCAATGAAAGGTAAAGGTGAACTAAATCCTCATCTATTCAATAACATTAATTACTACATCTTTATCTGCCTCTCTTTCTCTCTTTACCAACAACATTATCTTCACCAACATTTAAATAGTACTTGTCCATGCGATTGAGAAGAGTACTCAGATGTGAATGATCAAGTCCAATCAATTGAGCTATTGTAGCTTTGGATTCAAAAGTCACTTCAAAGTTCTCCCAAAGAGCGTTTAAGAAAGTCAACAGGCGAGAAAACATAGTATCATCTATGGTGTTGTTGCTTAATTGCTGTGATAGCAAACCAAATAACTCAGTCAGATGGCTGTCAACTAATTGGCCTTGGTTGTTGGAAGCAACAAAGACAGACAAGCGTGCTAATACATTGGCTTGTGCACGTAAAACGGCTTCAGGAATATCTTCTGAATTGAGATCAAGTACATATGTCTTTATGCGATCTCTCAAACCATAGAGAATGCTGTCTAATGACATATCTTTGGACACTCTGTTCTCTAGCCAATAGTGAATCAACTTGAATTCCTTTGCATCTGGCTTCACAGGATATTCATTGACTAAGGATGAAATTGTCTTGGCTACATCAGAAAAGGAAAGAATGGATGTATTGGCCAAACGAATGATGGCAAGGATACCCAACTTTCTCAAAAACTGTTTTGTGGCTGGAATATTAAAATTGCGATGACGGTCTACTAAGACACGAAGCGATTTGAGCTCGTCAGGACCCCAGGCACGTACTTCAGTGATTTCAGTCAAAGCTTCCATGGAATACAGAATAGGAACATAACTACTAACAACATGAGAGAGATGGTGCATCAACTGGCAGAGGAAGCTGACCTTATCTTGCTCTTGATCAAATGACTCGATGACATTGACCAAAAAGCTCTTGAAATGCTCACCAAATGGACTTACAAAAGTGCCCTGCGTAGGGACTTGGAAAAGAGAGGCGACATCCAACGTCTTGAAGAGAGCACCGAAAATAAACATATGCTGAACACCCATCTTCCGAAGAACGTCAGGGTGTTGTTTTGTAAAGATGAATTCAAGCAAACCCTTTTTGACAGAAGCCACATCATTTTGAAAACCACGGCTAAACAGCAGAATCCACCAAGAGGCATCTTGAAGGTCAGCACGGATCAATGTTTCAAACCGAGGTAAGACAGGCTCAACAAGATGAATGACACTTTCATGCATAATGTCGTACAACAAGAACCAATCATCCCAATGCTCTACATACTGCTGTGACTTGGTATGATCCCAACTGAAGAAGGGAGTCCAAGGTTGATTTGACAGATGAGGATTCTTTTCGGTAAAATCGATGATTCGCTTCAAAATATAAGTGGCATATTTGCGTGCCAAGGAATCGGTAGACTGAAGTCCACTTTGTAAGATGCGAAAGAAATTGACATCAAAGCGAAGGTCATGGCGGACTTGACCGGTCTGACTTGTACCGAAATAAGAATCAAAAAAGCGAGCGATCAATCCATAAATCTCAAGTCGCAATAAATTGGTAGCTGGCAAAGCATAAATCTCAAGCGTACGATTCCATACCATCTAATGAAAATAAAAAAATAAAAACTTCATCAGCTCCATTCAAGGAAATAAAATAGAAAGAATTACCTTGCACCATTGAACCTGATGTTCCCAGGATAGGTTATGTTGCCAGCAAAGTAAGTTGGGTAAGAGATCGTGTCCCAATTTGTTGCGCATGGTGACATCCGTACAAGGTATCATAGCAACAGCCACTGTAAAGATAGTGTGCATCCATACACTCAAATCGTTGCCCTGTTGATCCACTGTCTTTAGTTCTTCATGCTCGTTTAAATCGCGCACAAACTGATTTAAGATAGCCAAGCAATAGTCAAGGTGTAAAATGATAGTGCTTTGATCTGATGGCTGTCTTATTTGACTCCAGAGATCAGCATACTTGTCTTGCTTCAAACTCAACTCAATCAACTCTAAGGGTTTTAAGTCTACAAAGTCAGGTTCTATTTCCAAGGCCGAGACGAGTTGCTGTAAGAAAAGCAAAAGCATTTGTTGACCAAATTTGCTGTGTTGCGACACCATAGATCGAGCTATCATCCAAGCTGTTGATTTAGTCAAGAGTTGCACACTTTCAGCCGAGACAGAATTTTCTTGAGCCAAAATCAACATAACCCATGGCTTTAAGAATTCTTCAAGACAGGCGTCTTCGGCTTCAGCGTCGTTCAAACGCAACATGTGTGCTTTTAACATGGGCAACATGATCTGCAATATGCTTAGTCGTGAAGCTTCGTCTGTAGCATTTCTGTATTGCTGATCTAGCTGCTTCAAGAACCCGAGTAACTGGTCTTGCCCGGCGTTCTGAATAAGCAAGTCTTGAAAGGGTGTAGACGCAAAATCCATTAAAGAAAAAAAAAGAAAAGCCCAGGAAAAAGGTAAAAAAATTTGTTTGAATCAAATCAACGTTGAAATCGCTTTGAAAAAAAAATGGCTTTTTTTTTACTTTTTCTCTCATTCATATTCTTTTCGATATTAAGGGATGAGTCGACATGAGTCAGCATTGAAGAAACACGGATCCCATATAGTAAACAAACAGAAAAGAACCCTTAGACAGTTTGATGATGCACACCGATACAAAAGCTATGATCCTGAAAAGGAACCACTCAAAGTAAGCGATCACTCGTTTGACAGACGGTTCAGCACTAACCTTTTTTCAAAGGCCTTTTTAAGAATTCGGCCTACACCTGAAAATCCTCCAGGACAGACGAATACACCTTATATCGATGTCTTGGACAATTTCGAGGTTGTCATGACACCTCCTGAGGTACTCATTGGATGCTTGTACCAATAATACGTTTTATTTATCGTCTCTCTGTGCGATCTAGGATAGCTATCGTACTCGCCACAAAACACCCGAGAGATATCGATTTACTCGAGTATTTAAGGAGGAAACAGATCAACAAACATTTTTTCATGAAACTTGCCTCGATTTAGTGAAAGACACACTTCACGGCAAAAATGCATTGATATTTGCTTATGGTGTTACTAATTCTGGCAAAACATTTACCATGCTCGGTAAAGAAGGACATCAGGCAGGCCTATTACCTCGCACCATATACACTATATTCAAAAATATTCAGCATGCTCAGGGCAATATTAAAGTAAAGCAAAAGAAAAGAAGACAAATAGACAAGTATGTCTCAATTTCTGTTTAGGTCAAACCTGTCATGCATAATTCCTTACAACCTTATGACGATGAAGCAGAAGAAAATAGATATTTATATGTAAGCAGATAGAATGAATTCATCACTAGCCTATTTATTGTTTTTTTTTCTCGGGGGGAATATCTACAGGAAGAAGCTGATCTAGAAGAGGCGGATGATAAGATGGATGAAGAATCAGAGATACCCGAAATAGACATTGATCCCAATTTCCAATATGCTGTCTGGATTTCTTTTGTTGAAATCTACAATGAACAGCTATTTGATCTATTTTTACCTCAGCAGTCTAAATCAAGGCAGCAAAAGAGACAGCCATTATCACTCAAATACGATCAACAGACAGGTCATAAATATATTGGAGATGCTCATTTAGTGCGTGTATATACAGCCAAGCAGGCAGATGCCATGATTAGGTTAGGCCAAAAGAATCGACAGGTTTTCTCTACACTGATGAACCAATTCAGCAGTCGAAGTCACAGTGTGTTTACAGTACATCTTGTTCGATACTCGGCTCATGCACCTGAATATGCCACCTTATCTAAGCTTTCATTGGTTGACTTGGCAGGTTCAGAACGCTATCGAAACACAAACAGTACAGGACAAAGGCTAAAAGAAGCAGGCAACATCAACAAGTCATTGATGGTGCTTGGACAATGCATGGAAGTGCTTCGAATGAACCAACTAAAGATGGAGATGGGCAAGGTAAATATCGCCTAAAGAATGAAAGTACAGCCAAATTGATTCGTCTGATAGGCGCCATCACTTGTTCCCTTTCGTCATAGCAAACTGACTGAGTTATTCAAGAGTTCATTTGAAGGAGATGGAAAGGCAGCTATCATTGTCAACATTAACCCTATGGACACTGGGTTTGACGAAAACAATCATGTGATGAAATTTGCGGCTGTTGCAAAAGATGTCATGACTTGGTCACAGCCCAAGCTGCAGCATGTGTTGGAGTTGCCTAAACATACGCTCACATCATCTTTACCTATTGCTTCGGACGATGAAGAAGAAGAACAGGATGAGACTTTAGTGGACAGCATGATACACCAGCTAGAGGAGCTGTTTGGGAATTGGTTAGATGCTGAATCTAGAGCGGCTCGAACAGAGCATGATATTCGTATGCAACTGACCAAGGAGATGGCAGCAGAAATGAAGCGAATGGAAAATCTGTATTTGGCAACCCTAAAAAAAGAAGTAAGGTTACACGTACCGAAAGTGGATGGACATGTTGACATCTCCTTTGTTTCTAGACAGATGCGATAAATGACCAATTAAAAAACGCAAGTATGTTGGCTGAACAAGAAACCAACCCAACTGAACACATTGCTCTACATGAGGTAAAAGCCTAAAAGAAAACAAAAAAAGAGGCTTCTGCATACAATTGAGTTTGGCCCAATAGAAACTTATCCATAATTAGCTTCAGGAGAGACAATGTAGGATAACAAAAGAGCTGGACCATCTAAACTCAAGATTAAGCAGACAAGAAATAATCCAAACTCGGGTAGACCAGATAGAACAACAAAAGTCACAAGGCTTACTCCTTGAGCCATTTTCAAACTTGCCAGGTTCTGAAGATGAAGATGAAGCTAGCTCAATACAACAGTCAACTAGTTCAGAACCCTATCACACATTTCTCAGCTTAAGAAAACAATTGAGAAAGAGTATATTCAAGAAAGAAGAGGTATAGTAATAAGCAGAAGTAGACTTGATTTCTCATAGACATCATAGTTATGTGAGGATGCAGATCACATCATGAAACAGGTAGAGCAGTTTAAAGATGTGACCTTTCAGTTAGCCAAGGTAACATCCATCACTCATAAAAAAAAAGAGGGACTTTTTCCTTGTACTTAGATCATTTTACATTAGGATACCAAAATGGGTAAACTATTGAAGCTGATTGCTCAAGAAGAGTTTGAGAAAGACCCCTATCAAATACGTGACAGAGCTATCCGACTCTTTAAACGATACGCTCAACTACCTTCTTTGTCGCACTCTCCTCCCCCTCCCCCTCCTCCTCCTTTGGCTGATCCAGTGTCCTCCTGTAAGGATACGAGTGAGCTAGATCATGTTCTTGCTGAGAATGCAAGACTAAAGCAAAGAGTGAAAGTAAGTTTTTTACTGTTTGACTGGTATTTATGACTAATTTATATACACTTGAAGATTCTCTGTCATGGACAAAAGCGTCTAAAATCAGCCTTTGAAAGGCTCCAAGCAATTCCATCTAATCTAGTGGATAATGACGATAGAAAGGAGAATGAGGTAATCTATGCAATGGCCGTTTTTTTATTTTTATTTTTAGTAAAAATAGAACTCAACGTCCTGTTCTTTCTTTAGAACACCCCTTCTTCCCCTTTCTTGACAGCCAAAGATAATCAAGTGATGGAAGAGGACTACGACAGTGACATAACTGAGCTATTTAAAACAAAAGGCAAAAAACGCAGAAGGTAAAGAGAGATTGTGTTACCATAGAAACAAGTCTATTCACTCCTTTATTAGAAGGCTTCGTGTCCGATAAAGTTTACAGTGAAACCTATAGAATTTGGCCACTTTCGAAAAATGAAATAAAGGTGAAAGCTTTGTCCGACAGTTAAGAAATAAGCGTGTTCCTTTTTTAGTTCAACCAATCAATTTTCTACTTTGATCGTCCTCTTTTCTTTTTTCAAGATTCTATCAAAAAAACGCCAAATTCTATAGGTTTTAGCTGTTGGTACAGTCGTTCGCGGATTCAATAAAAAAACCACTTTCAGCAGCTTTACAATATAATTAAGCACTTTAACGACCAGAATGAACAAAACGCATCAACCACAAGCCTATCTAAGTGTTTTTTTTTTAAACCATAGTTCAATGCAACCTATCAGTGAAAAGTGTATTTTTTTTTCCATGGAAAAAGTTCAAAAACCTTGCAGATTGATTTTTAAAATCCGCACTTTTCTTTTTTATTATTGAATCCGCGAATTGGCACTGGAACAACTATAAGTAAGCTTGGATCAGAAACAATTTCTTCTTTTTTTTTTCTACTTTGTTTTACTTTTATTTCTGTTCATTTCAAATAACCATGACATCTTACGCACAACCTAAACGCTCTTCCTATTCTCGAGTCGTTATGCAATCCAAAGTACCAAGACACTCTCATCTAGACCAAATGTATGTTTCTTTCAAAAATGCGAAAACTTCATGGATGACAAGAAAAGAACGTCGTCGAGAAAAGCGACCTCAAGATGGAAAGACAAATCCAATGGAATAAGCACACACACACACACGCATTGCTTCGACTGACTGTACTATCCTACTTCTCTTCCTCCTGTAAATATCCTGCACCTTCTTTAAAAGATATCTTGTTGTTGTTTTTCTTTTGTTATTTAAATGTCAAAGTTTTCATGTAAAACATTGTATATATTAGTTTGCATAAATAAAAGAATTTGACTAATTTAGCGCCAACTACATCTCTATTTTAATGCTTATTTGGTTGTGACACATGTACAACAAACTAAATGCCTGTCAGCCTGTTTTCAGATAATCGGGATTTGAGCGATAACTTTCTTATGATCATAATTACGTCCGCTGACAAAGCACTGTCGAAGGCATGAAAGTACTCTGTTTCGAACTGTATCAAATGACAGCTTGCGTCATACAATGACTCCTCAAAAGAAGTTCCAGAAAGACAAATGTTTGCTCTTTGTTGACAATGTATCTGAGCCAGAAGTAGGCCCCATTAGAATCGATTTTTGCTTGTTCAAAATACTTGAATTAGTCTTGATAATAAATAGAGAGTTGGTCTGCCATTCTATATGAATAGAAAGAAACGTTAACTTTGTCAGCATATCGACAGTAGCCTCATTTTGGCACTTGTTTGCCTGTCACTGACTTGCGTCATACAGGTTCATTTGGAATCTGGCATCATTCGATGGCCAACAAAGTTGTCAGAATTGACAGAAACAAACGAGTAAAATATGAGACAAGCTTTTGAAGAGACAGAAAAAAAAATAGACTTTGTCTAAACCCTTTTGGTCGTTGATTGAGTATGTGCTGAGAGGTACAGCAAGTGGTTGAATGCTTGGAGCTGTTGGTAGGAAGGACTGGGATATTTTTAACAGCATGTTTGCCTAGGCTGAGAAGGGTGCTGCTTAAATCATGTATATCTAGAGGGCTGATTTCTTGATGCTGACAACATCCATAGAAGAGCCGTCATCAGCATATAAACCAATACACCTTTTCCAATCAAAGGTTTCTAAACATCAATTCCACATGGCATTTCTTTGTTTAGACATTCATTCTAATATGAACTTGAGCATTTATTCAGTCTTCAAAATTGCCAAGAGTAATTGACAGTCTGGCTTCTTGAATTCTTGATGTCAAAG